>CCAG010009809.1:0-10863 GCA_001077435.1 Glossina morsitans morsitans
AACCATCGTTCGCCATGTTTTTTTTTTTTTTAAGAAAAAGAGAAATAGCGGTTAATTTGTAATTCAAAATTCGTTCATGAGAATAAATAAAATTGTATATAAATATAAATATATATAAATATATATTGCAATTTTTATGTTAAAATAATCTACATTTTTTTACCCAATTTCTTTAAATTTATATTTTTTTCAATGTTCGGAAATAGTTTTCTTAGAAACGTGACAATTCTGCAAAAAGTCTTCAGAAACGTTTCCGAATTTTTCTCGAATTGAAAAGGAAAAGCAATTTCTGGTTGAAAATAATATTGTATTTATATATTTTCGAAGTTTCAAAACTTCTCTGGAATCGCTCAATATTCCAGACTGTTCTTTAATTGCTTTAACTTTAAATTTTATAATAAAAGATGACTTTAATATTTGAGTATTTTTAGTACGGATTTATCCAACTATTAATGTAAGCATTTGTCTACAACTACCACTGAATCCTTGCAATGAAAAAGAAGAAGACTTTGTAATTTTCTTAACTTAGCAAGCCCTTTTAATAAACAAAATCAATAATAGAAAAGAGAAAATAATATACAAATTGAAAAGATTTACTTGATAATATCAGTAACATGGATATTAAAGTGCAGCCTAATCACAATATCATATGTCGGATATGTTTGCAGGAGAACATTAATTTATATCCTATTGAGGACCAAGTTCAAGTTCTTGAGGATAGAATAGCTACGTTGGCTGAAATTATAACAGAATGCACAAAATATCCAGTGTTGGATAGCGATCAGTTGCCCACGCACATCTGTAATGTTTGTAAGGAGGCGGCACGCACAGCATACTGCTTTAAAAGGCAAACAGAAAAAGCGTATTGTCGTTTAAAAGCCTATTACGACAAAACATGGATGCCGAAGGATGAAAAACGAATTTCTAAAGCTCCAAGCACACGCGAACAATTTACCCAAACGGAACACAAGAATTGTCATCAATGTGAATCGTGTCCAAGAAAATTTTTTAAGGGACGAGAACTGCGTGAACATAGAATGCAGGAGCATAGCAACGATAATGGGCGTAAGTGCCGCGTTTGCGGCGAGAAATTTATACATTTGGGTCAATTGAAAGTTCACCTATCCACTGAACATCCCAATGAAGGTATACATTGTGACTTCAAATGTAGTACTTGTTCGAAAGTATTTTCGCGTAAAGATCATCTGAAACGGCATTTACGTTGCGTACACAAATACGAGTTGGAAGAAGATAAAATTAATAATAGGTTAGTCAAAGCAATTATCTATCATGTTGCATATGACGAATTCCCAATGGGTTGTATTAGAAAATTGCTCGTTCTCTTACTAACAACTAATCAGTAAGGCAAAAGTTGACGAGTGTAACAAAATTTGTCTCACAAACGTAAATTTTTCAAAAGTGCTGCGACGCATAACAAATACGGAACTAATTTTTTGCTTACTATAGATAATCTGTTGAAGACCGTTATTACAGCAAATCATTTCGCAATTTATGTAATTACGTCATTGAACTTCCAGGAAATCACTCCGTATCTAGCCTTGTCTATACAATCAATTCTAAATTAACTTTGACAAATTATTTCAATACCTCTGCCATACTGTTTTATTTCCTGGAATTGAAAGCTCCTGGGCAGGGTTCCAAATTTTAATAATAACAAATAGTAAAAGTGCTTTCGCCTTAGAGCGAATCCTTGAAAGTCATACCATCATTTGAACCTTGATCAGTGAAGGGTTCTGCAGACAATATATCTTACGGTGCCTGAAATGTCTGCGCATTGTAAATGGTCAGAAAAAATATATTAAGCGCTAGCTGCCAGGGCAAGTAACCCTAGAAAAATGATTAATCATTTTAAAATATATCAATTTGAATCCAGCGAAGCTCTGGAAAGTTAGGAACTGTATTTTTTATAATCGAGCCTTATTTGCAATGACGAATAAGAGGATTTAACTTTCAGAATTCTTACCAACTAGTTCCCGACAAAACCCAACCATAAAAAGATGAAAGCAAGCAGGCAGTATTTAGCTCGGACGAAACGTTTTTCATTGGCGTTTCCTGTATAATAGCTTTACAGCATTGTTGTTTTGTTGATATATTGGAACTCCACAACACCTTTTTGACACATAAAACTTTTTGCGTAATATTTTTATCGTTCAATAATTAACAATCACCATTTCTTCCTTCGCCGGCAGCGTTCAGTTAACTCTCGATGAGCCAGAAATTGAGTTTGAAAAGCAAGTGAATCCGACAAACAGTACCACTGCTATTACTGCTACTACTTTGATAGGAGTTGATACTGATACTAGTTTAAACAATCACAGCAGCCATTGGTTGGACTATGAGGATGAGGAGGAAGCTTTACCTCAAGTAAGTGATGAACAACACGCTACCGTGGCTGCAGTTAATCCATTCTCTAGCGATGACGATGAAGAAAATGTATATCAGATAAAAAAATGTGATAGCTTAAGCAGCGGGGAACAAGAAGATATCAAAGAGTTTGCGGAATATGTAGTACAGCCCGAGATATCAATAAAAGGTGAGTAAATTTAGAGACAGAGTAAATTCAACAATTATAATCATCCTCACAAGTGAGCCACCAAACTTCCTATGTAAATCAGTTCCCATGCCAATAAGATGCAGTCGGGCTATACTCGCGAATATTGGTGATAACTCTTACTCATCGATTAACATGTCATTCTAAGGAGACCATTGTTTGCGCGATAAGTATGCGACGTGTTTTGTGCAATGTCTTAAAGTTATCTGCAAATAAGGTCTCTTCGATTGAAATTCTGTGCCGACTGGTCATGTCAAATTAACTGACAACATGTCAAAAAATCGATTACGACAGGATGAAGCGTTAAGTTCATTAACCATCCCATTAAGCCTATATATCTTAATAATTAGCATAAGATTTTGAGTCAATTCATTGATGTCCCTTCGCCTGCTGGCTATTGTTGAAACAACTGGCGTTTCAAAAATATAGATAAAACTTCTTAAAAACACTGAAAATCTACCAAGAATTAAAAATTTCAAAATATTATTATTAATGAAATTGACAAAATTCATCTAAAATTGGCGGTAGCAATTTTTCAGGCTAAAGGCACGCGTAGAATTGACAAACTAACCCTGCCTTACGTATCTCATCATACTTGGGATATATATCGAAATTTCATGACGAAGCAAATATGACTTTTTTCTTACCCGAGTTGTTTTTATTCTTTCATATTTATTTCCCCTATGGACGGATCAACTACTGTTTGTAATTCAGTGGAAAATACGGAAGACAGTTTTAATTTTAATGAATTCGTGAAAGAAATCGACACGCCGAGAGAAAAACGTTTAATTCCAACAGTAGCAAGTCTAGCAGATTTAAAACATGAAAAACCTCTTTCCGAGGACGAAGTGCAAGAAGAAAACCAACAACACTTGGGTGATGAGAACAACGATCACGATTGTGGATCAATTTCTGATACTGAAAATATGGGTGAAGAGAATGCTAATAATGATAAGAAAGTTTTAAAACCAACGAAAAACTTAAGAGCTTTTAAAACAATCAAAAAAGAGGCGAAAGAGACTGAAAAAAATATACGTAAAAATAATAATTTTGTTGGCAACGTGAAGGGCCACACTACGCGGCGACGTTACGGTGCATCCAAGAATGAAGAAAATCGTTGCTTACAATGTAATCGAACTTTTTCACGTTACAATCATTTATTACGTCACATGTTAACGCACAGCGATGAAAAACCGCATGTATGCTGTTATTGTGGTAAGCGTTTCTCGCGTAGCGATCATCTACAAAAGCATATCGCCAGTCTGCACACTGAAAAACAATTCAAATGTGATCAGTGTTCATGTGCCTATGGACGCAAAGACCATTTGCAGCGTCATAAAGAAACACGTCATGGTAACAATCCGCCCCCACCCAAACTATTTGAGTGCGATATGTGTGAGAAGAAATTTACAACAAAAGCATATCTGATGAAGCACAAACAGTTGCATGGAGCTAGACTGTATGTCTGCAAGCACTGTCCGGAAACATTTAACGATAAAGACCTACTTAAGGAACATCAAAAGAAAATGCATACGCAACCGCGAAATTTCCTATGCAGCATATGCGGCGACAGTTTTCAACGTAATGAATACCTTAAAATACATATGCGTAGGCACACCGGCGAAAAACCTTATAAATGTCGTTTTTGCGAAAAAGGTTTCCCGCGCAGCACTGACTTAAAAATGCATGAAAGGTGTGAGGTTAATGGTTCATTTTAAGATTACATATGTATATTTGTGTATCTTTCCTTTACTCTATAGATATCATATCGGCATTAAGCCAAATTTGTGTAATCTGTGTGGCAAAGGTTTTCATCGGCCTTACAATCTCACCATACACATGCGTACGCACACTGGCGAAAAACCATACAAATGCACTCAATGTCCTCAAGCATTTGCGCAAAGTAATGATTTAAAAGCACATATACGCCGTCATACGGGTGAACGGTTTCGTTGTGACGTCTGCGGGGCTGCGTTTCTGCAGCGCTACGGATTAAAGGCTCATGTTAAAGCGGCACACGGGATAATAATGACTTCGTTCACGGGACGTTTGCAGAAAGTGCAATTGCCTGCTGAATTGGCGCAACAAATTCTAGAATCGCCATCACAACAACAACCACAACAACAACAAGCGAACGTCGTACAAAGCACCCCATCACCAACTTCGATGCAATCTTCATGTGCTGCTACTGCTGTGTCACAGCAGTACACTCTAAACCCAATACTTATGCAAACGAATTCCTTAATTGAAGCCAACACCACGTTAGTCTTATCAGCCACTCAGATGTCACTGTAAATTAAATACTATTATTATAATTTTTTTAAGACATTAATTTATTAAGTATTTGTCAATAATAAGTTAAACTTACTGATATATAAATATAATTCCTCACAAAAGGGGGACTCTTGCTAATGCGCGGGATTGCAGCTCTGAAACTAGATTGGTTACGTGTAAGATGAATAGCGGTTGAGATTCATTACTTTTAATGTAGGCCGATTTCTCTGGTTCAGTTAGTCTCACCAAGGGATGTACCAGTTGGAATGTCGAGTGGTAAGATGATTATTGTGGTATCCTTTTCATTGTCCAATGAAAGAGTTTATTTTCTAAGGGATTCTTTGGTATTTGCACGCAAAGCCTTTCTGAGAAGGAATTAATTTTCATTTGATGATCGATTGTTTAAAATTTTACTTAATTGATTAATGCAATAAATTCCTTGTTTAGAACTTCTCGATAAACGTTACCTCGGCTCACGAACCATGTCTTTGTACGAATGCATATGGATAGAGTTATATGAGAAAGCACTATCTAGTAGGTGAGGAAATAATATATGTCTTAAGTTGTTAGGCTCAAATGGTTTTGTAGCCAACGGAATAAAGTTCGTGCTTTTACTAAGAAGCATTATTGTTACAGAATTGTAATAGATGGAGCTATTGGGCCTATATGTGCAAGAAGAGCTCAAGAAACAAAAAGAAAATGTCTTTGGATCGTTATTCTATGAAAACATAACTAATTGTTAATAATTGCAGAACGAACTCCAGTTCAGGATATGAAATACATACGATAATGTGTTAATGTGTGCGCTAAACAGCAACAAGCAAAGAAAACCAGGGAAGGTTCATAATAAAAAGCATATTTAATTTGAGCAATTTCTTTAGAGATCCCATGATCAATCTGAAACGATTTGCGTCTGGCCGTTATTAGTTTACCTACACCTTTTAAGTTGATTTTGCTCTATTGATTCGAATTAGTTGTCTTTTCTTTTAATATGAGGTATGTTCATGTATGCGTGTAACATGGTGATGGTCAGATAGTAGTAAGGAAAGGAAAAAAGATATGGAGTGGTCGCAGCAGTAGGTTGCGTACATCCTGTCCCAATAACCAAAAAATTAAACCAGATTAACATTTCGTTTTTCATACGAAATCAAGACCTATTAGTTATTATACAAATATAATCTGATTAGACCTTGCTGAGGTATGAAGCTACTAACACTAGCTTACGGAGGACGGCTATTTACACGGCTATGCGGCAGCCTTAATAAATTGCGCGAGTAACACATTGCCCCTTGTTCATTAGTACCTTCACACAAAAGTTTCATCTGCTTTTCGTGCACAATCAAAGGGACTTATATTAATTAACGCTCTGCAATAAAAGCAAACATACGCCGCATATGATATCATTTATCTCACGTAGAACGATTCAAATTATTTATATATTTATATATTTTTTTCGTATCGAAAATTTAAAAGAAAGTTATTGAATGCATTTGCTTATTAATCTCATTTGTAGCCAGTTCGCACCCTTGCATATATATCAATTTGTTGAAATAAATAAATAAATCTATGCATATCAAACATATTCTATATCGATAATTAAATCCGTTACTATGGGACTTTCGGTAGCTGCGCCGCCATCAGACAACAATAAAGTATTATTTAGGATTATTATGAAAGGCGGCGCTCTTCGAGGATATTGCTTTCTACCTTCTCATTTCACTCGAAAGTAAAAAAAAAAGAACATAATTTATAGGAGTTCATAAATTCTATACGTTACAGAGAGGCCCTAATCGACAGCTATTGAATTTACCCAATATCAAACACCACAAACCAATCCTAACTTGTTTTATCGTCGGTCGCATACGAACTAAAAAACGATTTGAGTTTAGGACTCCGTGCTTTCAAAAACAGTCCCCATTCGGATATCATTATTTGTAAATGTATGTAAAATCATTGTTGAAAACAATTTTGATAAAAAAAAAAAATGAAGTTAATCATAAAATTGTTATTATTAAATAAAACTATCGGTGATACTTCTTTTTTTTTATATATAAAGCAACAGGACAATGTAAAATAAACGGACATAGAGATGGACGGGTAAAAGAACAAAAGCCAATACATAGGGTTTAATATGCTAGCCAGGAATACAGAAGAGCTTGTTAGAAATTTGATATCAAACATTCGATAGATTCTCTGAACGATTCGAGAAATGTATTTATTTATGTAAGTTGTACAAAGCCAGATAATAATCGGAAGGTTGCTGACAAATGCTAATGGGGACATGATTTCAATGTTTTTACGTTCAGCAACAGCTATTCCGGTTAGCAGTTAATTCCTATGGAGTCTGACACAATGAGGAGTTACTTCTATTTTCGATTTGAGACTGGAAGTTTACCGACTTGCAAAACTTTGTGGGAATTGAAAAATCATATCGTTTTACATTTATACATACAAGTAAAAAAAAAAAAAGGCAAACAAACATATAAGAGGAAATAATGATCGTTTCTCTTAAATTTGAAAGTTATTTATCTAATTTATGTTTATTTGATTCTAATGTACATTTTTTTTTATATTAAGTGATTTGTGATTTTGGTTTATACCATGCATTACTTTATAAGAATTGAAAAGCAAGAGCAATAAAGACCATTTATTTTAATGTTGGAATATATTCATCAAATTGTTTTATTAGAGCGATTAATACAAAAATAGGCTTTCGACGCATTCATAAAGTTTAACCACATTGTAGAGATTAACATAGTAATTACTCGATTTCCGACTAAAGAATAAATTTCAAAATTGACAATGCCGGCAAAATAATTTCTGATATTAGAAATTTTCCGATAATGAACAGAATTTACGCAATTACAAAGAAACGCAAGAAGCATCAATACTGAAGCGGTAATCGTTGTCTGTTTAGGAATCATAAACTCCGATATCTACAGTTTTGAAAGTATAATTCCCATCGCAGATTCCTAACAATACCATAGAGAAAAGATTTATAGATCAAAATTTTATAGAAATCTTTTCTTATTACCTTTATAATTATGAAAGAGCTATCCAGGTTTGGGGGCACAAACAACAATAATGTGTCTGCCATCAATTGTGCCAATGCAATAAGATAAACACCACATGTTACTGAAATCCTAAGCTATTTTTTTCCATTCACGATGGTTGGGCAGTACTATGCACGCAGTTGCATATAAAGGCGGATTTTTTGTGAATAAATTTGCGCACAGTTAAATGCTCATTTTAAATGAAAGGGACTGACACTACGTGGGCTAAATATCTAATAAATCACAATCACTCCGTCAATATCGCCTTTGCCCAAGTGTCCTTCCTCAATATCTTTTCGTTTGTTTAAATTTCTTATCTAATCAATCTTCTTTATTACTAGTCATTATTTATTTTTTTTTTTTTAAGGAAATGGATTAGGCCTGTATTACTAATCAATACACAAGATTATTTACTTTTGAATTAACTTCGTTATTGTTTATTGTTTATGTTTACATTGATTTCCTAAAGCCATATGTGTTTGTTTACATTTTCCTGTAAAACAATATGGTAGCGTGGCTGCCTTTTATATTTACTACTTGGGAATTTTTACCCCAAAAAGCAATATGGCACCCCATTGTGTCAGCCCGCTTTCTTAGTGACTAGGAATATATCTATAAAATAATTAAATTGCAATAATGAAAATTTTTTAATTTTCAAGCATAATTATAATTCATTATGTCAACCCCCTAAGGCGATCATAAAGGGCTGAAACAATAAAGTTTCGGTTCGTCTTTTAATCTGAGAATGAAAGTTGAAAAATTTAACTTTTTAAGAGCTTGAACGGGATTTGGCAAATCATGTACTTTTACATGCATACAAGCAAGTAAAAGAAAAGGTAAAAGAAGAAGAAACAAAAAGTAGTAAGTTTATATACAAAAACTGTTTATGTAATTTTGTATTTCCTATTACATTATTTGAACTATTTTTTGCATTATATAATAAACAATTTCAATTTTTACTGTACGCGATTTTCCGAAAAATGAAAAAGAACAATAAAAGTAACTTATCGAATAAAAAAGAAATTGTAATCTTCCTATTCTAAATTTTTTGTTCACTTCCTACTTTTTGTTACACAAGCCATATGTTAGTAGCTTACATATAGATAGAGTTACCTTTTCCTTTAAATATACTTAGTAAGGCAAGCAAAGACGGGTTTCATTGTATCTACTTAATTGCTGAATTTGTGCGACTATAAGCGAGAATTTTAGCACATGCAACGAGGCCGCTTTATATTTCTACGCCTGGGTAAAAATTAACCTATAAATTTATAATATTTATTTATGTTAATTACATTTACAAAACTATACAATGCATAAAGCTAATAAATTGTTGTCTTCCCCACGCCTGACAATATGACGGACGCGTCATTCTAACAATGCTTGGTTTCTATTTTGAAGGGTTGGCAACTTTGACTTTTTTGTGATACATCTTAGTTGCAATGGAAAAAATCATTCAGCCATAGTATTACACTTTTTCAGTAAGCATTCAGCAATATTTAGCACTTTGCCCGCTTTTGAAATACATTCAACTGTAATTTTAGTTTGGTACAAAGCAAAAACATACGAGGCGGGATTTTATACATCTTTTTTTTTTGTTTAAAGAAGCTAGAAAAAACTAAAATTATGTCGAACAAATATAATAGCGCGATTGAAGGAATGCAAGAGATAACAAAGGAATATGTAGTAACGTTAACAGAAATCTGGAGCACAATGTTCGATGATGAATCGTGTAAAGAGAATTTAAACAAATTACTTGAACATGCTAGTCATTTCTATCAAGAGTTGGTTGAACAATCTTTGACAAGGCGCTCATGTATTGAAAAAGAGATTAGTGAGTTGAAAAAAGAGGCTGAAGATATAAAACGTTTGTTAAAAGTGGAGGTAAATTTGCCGCATGGAATAACCGATACAACACCATTAATGGTAATTCAATACGAATTGGACCGCAGCCTCGACGATTTACGCGAGCAGTTGGTAGAGAGGCGCGCACAAATTTCTGAATTGCTGGCAGAACAGGCACTTTTATGTGATGAGCTTGGCGAACCACCACGTCCTCTACTTTCTGACCCATTGCCTACGCCCTCCGAAATGGAAGATTTTCGGAGGCATGTAGAAAATTTGTATACTGAGAAGCAAAAGCTAGAGAAAAAGCTCTCTAGTATGCGACGTGATATTAAGAAATTTCTAGATATCTTGAATTTTAAATTGCGTACGGAAATGGAAAAAAATTTGCTACATTCACGCCATATCAAGCTAAACAAAGAAACGTTTGAAAATTTGCAGCATATGTATGATTTGTATGGTGGCCAAGTACAGGGATTGAAGGATAATATAGATGACATACGTAAAAAACTCGATACTTTATGGGAACGTTTGAGAACATCGCCGAACACACGATCCAAATTTCGACAGTATACCGATTACAACCAACATACATACGATATCATGTACAGTGAACTGCTACGTTGTGAGACACTAAAGAGTCAAAATATTAAAATGTATGTGGAACAATTGCGTGATGAAATACGCGACTGGTGGGATAAAACTTTGAAGTCAGACTTGCAACGGAGCCGCTTCTCGCATTTTCAAAGTACTTGTTATACCGACGATCTATTAGTGTTGCACGAATTAGAATTAGAAGATTTGAAGCTATATTATGAAAATAATCGTCAATTGTTTGAATTGTATGCAGACCGTAATATTTTGTGGGATCGCATGCAAGCTTTGGAAGCTAAAGCCTGTGAACCGGGACGTTACAATAACCGTGGCGGTCAATTGCTAAAGGAGGAAAAGGAACGCAAAACTATAGCTACCAAGTTGCCTAAAATTGAACAACAAATACAACAGCTTGTGCAGGTGTATCAAGAAAGGGAACATGTTCCTTTTTTAGTCTATGGTGAAAATATAGTCGAAGTCATGAATTACCAGTGGGAGCAAAAACGTCTTAAAAAGGAGAAGTTATCC
>CCAG010009819.1:0-55468 GCA_001077435.1 Glossina morsitans morsitans
TGAATTCAGACGGTAGACTCTTAGCTACCGTATTAGGTGTTTAGAGCCACCTAGAATTTGTTAGGTATTTAAAGTCTTTTTACACCCTACACAACTTGTGGTATAAGCTTGCGCGCATGTATGCAACATCCAGGAGGCTTTGAGATAAATTCACCTTTTATTATAACAATCGATTCAGAATCTATTCTGAGCTTGTCTGTCCCTCTGTCTGCGTGTCTGTTTTTTTTTCAAACTAAAAGGCCGCATATTCCGAGACATTTTAAAGAAATTTGCTCTACCGACCGGGGGCGAACGTTATTGAAAATCGCTCCAACCGGACCACTTTTACAACCGCATCCTACAAAACACCTCGTTATATAAATAACTGTGGAGTGATGTAGGGTGTTTTATGATTAATCGTGGCCCTTGCTCTCAACACCATCTATGTATCCATAATTGTCTGCACGCATCAGCTGACCGCTAAATATATAGCATGAAAAAAAAAGAAAATATGAAACTTACCTGAGCAGTGAAATCAGCAGCACCCTTGGGAGGGCAATTTTTCGAATCACCAGCCACGTAACCACGTCGCAGTTCCTTAACGGAAACGTTTTTAACATTGAAGCCGACATTATCGCCAGGCAAAGCTTCTGGCAATGCCTCATGATGCATTTCAACAGACTTGACTTCAGTAGTCAAGTTAACAGGAGCGAAATTTACCACCATGCCTGGAATAGCAATTAAACCACAGAAGGATAAGAAACAAGAAAAAAGAATTATTTTTGAGAACAATATTTTGAAAAATTATTTAAATGTTAAACAAGAAAAAGGAAAGAAAAATATTTTTTTTTCATTATACGTTCAACTAAGCGTAAGCTTACCTGGTTTTAATATACCAGTTTCGACACGTCCTACTGGAACTGTACCAATACCACCAATTTTATAAACATCCTGTAAGGGCAAGCGCAACGGCTTATCGGTGGGACGTTGGGGCGGCATAATAGCATCTAAAGCGTCGATTAAAGTTTTACCTTCAACTTTGCCCTCTTTGCGTTCAACGGTCCAACCCTTAAACCAGGGCATCTTCTCAGATGGTTCTAACATATTGTCACCGTGCCAGCCGGAAATTGGCACGAATGCCACGCTAGCTGGATTATAACCAATTTTCTTGATATACGATGAGACTTCTTTTTTGATTTCCTCATAACGTGCTTCACTATATGGCGGTTCGGTTGAATCCATTTTATTAACACCAACAATTAATTGTTTAACGCCCAAAGTGAAAGCGAGTAAAGCGTGTTCACGTGTCTGACCATTCTTTGAGATACCGGCTTCAAATTCGCCGGTACCGGCTGCAACAATCAAAACAGCACAATCGGCCTGCGAAGTACCGGTAATCATGTTCTTAATGAAATCACGATGGCCGGGTGCATCAATGATGGTTACATAATACTTTTGCGTTTCAAATTTCCATAAAGCGATATCGATTGTGATACCGCGTTCACGTTCCGCTTTCAATTTATCCAAAACCCAGGCATACTTGAACGAACCTTTGCCCATTTCTTGAGCTTCCTTCTCGAATTTCTCAATAGTACGCTTATCGATGCCACCGCATTTGTAAATCAAATGTCCAGTCGTAGTCGATTTACCCGAATCAACATGACCGATTACGACAATATTAATATGAGTCTTCTCCTTGCCCATTTTGACGAAAATAAATCTCAGTTAAATAATTCCGTAAAAAAAATCAAAGTAACACTCCTTTGGCTCTTGTTGTAGTTCAATCGCTTTATCGAAAAGCTAAACCCTTCTCCCCCCCACCAAAAAAAAAAAAAAACGAAAAAAAAACAAGAAAAAAAAGAAAAATGTATCTCTTGTAAGTTACCAAAGCCGAGGCAAGTGTAAACTAAAAAAAAAAAAAACGAAAAAAGGCGTGACCCTGTGGGTGGTCAGCTAAGCTCTCACGTTATGTATATGCCTTTTGCACACTACATATATGCATAGAAAATGAGGTCAACGTTTTATTAAAATGATGATACTTACGATTTTTTCCTATTTTTTTTTTTGAAATTCTTTCGATGCTTTGATGAAAACGTCTGTCGTCGCTTTTCAAAATTTGCTTTGTGCTTATTAACAAATTACCGTAAGATTGTTGTTAACATAAATTTTAACGGAAAGCTGGAAAAGTTAATAGAAAACTTTTATTTAAAATAATTTTGTTTAATTTTTCTTTTTTTTTTTTTAATTTCACAATATTTTCGCATATCCTTCTATTTATTTATTTTTATTTTTTTTTTTTTGGAAATTGCAAGTTTTTTCTTAAAATTTTCGATATTATTTCTTAAATTAATTGCTAAATTTTTTTTTTTTTCAGTTTCATTTAATTTGCAAAATTTTGCAAAAATTACCGTTAGAGAAAATTTTTCACTGTCTGCTCTTTGTCTCACTTGCGACGTCTGATAGGAAAAATCTTTTTCTCCCAACTGCTACTGCGAAATGTTTGTTCGTGATTATTTCTGCTTGTGGTTGATGTTGTTTGTTTTTGTTGTTTTTCGTCTTTTTTGTCACTCGACTAAAAATCAATAACTATTTCCGAGTCTGTACCGCTTAGCTCTCATCACTTGCTTCCATGCATAAGAGTCGCTTGTAAGAGTCGTCGTTGTCGTTGTCGTTGTCGTCGTCTAGGCATACATAAAATTTTCCAACAATTTTCTTATGGAGAAATTTCTCCCGACGATACCCGCGACGATACAGAATTGTTGTTGGTGCATTGCACATTCGTTATAAATCGTTTATTATTCGTTTTCATTTGTTATTATTGTTTTTGTTGGTATTCTTATCTCCACGTAGTCGAAAAACTAAAAATCAATTCATATGATGTTCCTTTAAGTGCCCAGATGATATGCAAAAATATAAATTCGTCAGTCACCCATAACCATTATTGCTCTCGTGTATTTTGTTAACGCATGCCATATGCAACTGTAGCAGAGGCAGAGAGTGTATGCAACATACACTCAAAGAAATTTTCTCACTCTTTATACCCTACACCGCTTGTGGTAAAAGGGTATATATTCAATTTGTGCTACATAAACAAGGACTTGGGGTAAACCTACCTTTCATTACGCTAAATTTGTCTGTCCGTCATTCGTTCTTGTGTTCAGTCTACAAGCCGCAATTTTCCATATATTTTAATGAAATTTGGCATAACGACTTGTGTTGGCCCACAGACACTATTGAAAATGGTCTGGATCGGACCAGTTTTTCGACTGCTATCCATATAGCTTATGCGAATAACTGTAGGTTGGTGTAGTGTATTTAATAGTTGACCATAGCCCACTCTAGTGTTTTTATTTATTTGTAAAAATGATTTCGAATCAGTCCTCAGCAATTTACGAAAAGTAATGAAGAAAATTATAATTTTTTTGTACCTTGTTCCTTGTAAAGGTTATAATGTGTTATATTGGTTGTGGAATTGCTATACTGAAGTTTTGTATTTATTGAAAATGGCTCGCATCGGACAACTTTTTCGACCACATTTCACAAAGTCGTTATGTGAACAACTGTAGGGTGGTCTAGGGTATTTTTACTTGTTTTTTTCTTTTATCTACCCTACAACGGAAAAAAATGGTTCTCTTAGTATTACTTATTCTAATTATCGATTAGAGTCGAGTTAATCGTTCAGTGTCCTCTAAATAATTCTCTGTTACAAGGTCTACGTCTAGTAAGGCACGAAAATTGGGGCTATAGGCTGACCCCCGTCAATTTGTTATATCAGATCAAAAGCTTGGAAGTCCCCATGCGTAGCCAAGTAGGCAAAGAATCGCAACTAATAGTTCAATGATCGCGGGTTCAAATCTCAAATACGACAGAGTTTTCAATACAGACGAGCGTATGGTCTAAGTTATCCGGCCGCCTTTAAATCCCTACTTTGCAAATTTATGTATAAAATATACATATATAGATAATGAACAAATAAATATAATAATGCCCTGCATCTCAGAAAGTCAAGAAACTGCAATTAATCGCAAGATATCAATTACTTTTTTCTAAATATGAATTTACTGAACCTTCTTATCTTGATTCGGCGATTTTCGCAACATGGATTAGTGAAATAATTTACAATTTTCAGACCCAATTTTATCATCTTTGAATCTTTGTCGTGCACTACATTTTTAAATCCACTTTATATATTGCGGGAATAGGCAGTAAAGGCCTGAAAATATCAAGTTTCCTCAATTGCTCTTCCGTCGGTTCTTCCCGGTAAATTTACGGTTGCAAAAGTTGCTATAAAAGTTGCAGTCTTAGTGAAAGGCTAAGAAGTAATTTTAAAAGTGTGCTTGACGAACGCACAACAACGCTAGCAATAGGGTTAAAATTGTGACCTTGTATTGATCTAAAGTTATTTTATTCATATTTACAAACATCGTCAAGAAGTTCAACGGACAAATGAGCTTAATTAGCCCACGTCAGTCGCGGGTCACCATCTCCCAGAACTTTATAGCCTATAATTCATAGCAAATAGTGAGCTAAACATCATTTGTGAAACAAAAAAAAAGGGGTCCGATCGATTGGTTAATTAACATGAAAGTAACCTCACAGCCGTATGCTGACCTTGTGACCGGTCACTAGTCGTAAGAGAGGATTATTTGTTTTCTTTTCAAAATGTTTATAACTTTGTATCAAATTTCTTACTTAGTCCATAGTAGTAATCTTCTTTCTCGGGCCCTGCGATCGGTCACTAGTCGTAAGAGAGGATTATTTGTTTTCTATTCAAATCGGGTAATCGCGCCCTACAACTCTTCAACATCGACTTTGTTATGAACTGACGTTGTTAAGTGACGAAAAACACAAGCAAAAAATATCTTTTGATTTGTGACTTGTCTGTCATGTTGCTCAGAATATGGCTGTCAGTCTATTCTATGACTTGTCTGTCATGTTGCTCAAAATATGCCTGTCAGTCTATTCAAAAATGAAAGAGATATTTTTGATTCCTGAAATCGATCTCAGACCTAGGGAACGTTATCGGCCAATTTGCTTAGACTTGATATCGTGCTTTTTTATCTTTCAGAAGAACTTAAAAAATTTTTTCAAATTTTTTCATCTTCATATTGCTAACAATTAGACGAACAGGTATTACTCTGATAAATCTAAACTTTATATAGAATGCTTTTGCCATACTTTGTTTTCTACGAGTTAAGGACTTAGGGATTTAACGCAATGATTGGCTCTAAATTGTATATCCGTTGTTTTTCTCTTTTTTCTTACGCTCGTTTTCACGCCACTAACATTCAATTGCAGATGTATGTAAGTAATCATGCAGTACCGGTCGAATCATACAACATGTTTCATCCAATATTAATCAGACTTAAGCTACCATATATATATACATCTATATATATAAGAAACGTTTCCTTTTTTTATTATATATATATATATATACACAGAGACATTCCTTTGGTTGTATTTTTATGTAGACTAGATATGTATATATGTACCTATGTATATGTATTCCTTTAGCTTAAATGTAACTTGCGCATTGCAACAAATGCAAACAGACGACGCATGACTTCTTAGTGCTGAGATTTTTTTCTTCTTTTCTTTTACATACTTCCTAAAAATTATTTTCCATTATTATTATTATTATTATTATTATTTCTTGTTTTTTTTTTTTCATTTTCTTTAAACACCACTTTACCCTAGAAACGAATATTTTGTTTGGTGTAAATTTTGTCATGATTTTTGCATATCTTTTTTTTTTTTGTTGCTGCTTTTTTGAAGAAGTTATTTTTAATTTGCAACCTTGTGTTAACTGAAACATGTGCAGAAAATTAAGTTGAATGCAAAATTATTTTGTATTGCATGTGAAATACAGACCGACAGATAGGCGGACAGACAGACATAACGATATATAAGAATAATTTAATATTATAACTCACTCTTCTTTTGATCTTAAAAACAAGACAAGTTTGAAAAAGCTATATAAAGCTATACGAAAGGGTTTTTCAAAAAAATATATAAATCAAATTAAAAGATGAAAAATTTTCCAAAATTCTGATGGAATTTTTCATTTAAAGAAAGTAAGATGATCGGAAAAGTCCAAATGCTTAGTTTATCGAAATCATTTGCACACTATATTAGATTTCCTCTTTGCTATTATCAACCACACTAAGGCCTTTTGAAGAAACTGACAAATTTGATACATCAGTTTAACCTAAGTTAAAATATCCCGAATTCATTGAGGCGTCTAACAATAGAGAATACATATAAGCAAATAGAATAAATACAAGCAAATAACTGTGGTTTCACAAAAATATGGGAGCGCCTTGTGGTGTTAGAAATCCTAAGATATATCGATTTTCGCTTAATTGAAGGCAAGCAAGTCACGGGCTGATAGCATATACAATGCCGATGTCCTGAGAATAATAAAACAATGAACGTGAGATATTAAATTATATCAAACAAGAAGAAGAGCTGTGTATTTTGGAAGCATAGAAAATATGAAACCCTACACCAAATAGTGGAATGCCTTATCGAAGAGCGCACGGACATAAGGTGGCTGCGTAATATTTCTAATTGGACAAGGTTGAGAAGAATAGGTGAAATCATACACACAGCAAGAAGACGACACGATTTTTGGGGTTTACTTGATGATATAACTTAGTAAACAATACGTATGAAAAACAAAAAATGAGTTCACTTATATCCAGTAATTGATGCGTAATAAAAGAAGAAGTCAAAAAAACTGCCATCATAATGAGTTTGTTCGCCTGCTGTTCTTTAGTTTTTTTAGCCCTTGCTGCAGAGAGTTCATTAAGTTAATGCAGACGTATGTAAGACGCAGAAGAGCTTAAGACCCCGCTTTTATTATACCGATCGATTCAGAATGGTAATCTGAATTGTTCTAAGCCTGTCTGTCCGTCTAATGTCTGTCCATGGATATTTTTGCTCAAACTACAGGTCGCAATTTTCGAGATATTTTGCTTAAATTTCTTGCAGTGACGTGTTTTGACCCTAGGAAATGGTTTGGATCGGTCCACTTTTTCGATCACTCGTCATATAAAGCACTATTCCGAAAAGCAAAATTGAAAAAAATTGCAATTTTCAAAATTCTGTCGGCAAAAGTGACTAAGTAGTAATATTTCCGGATTCTAAATTGGAATTAAAACTTTGGACCAACTGGGGGCATTTTTTTAGTTCCCCCTCATATAACGAAAACTGAAGTTCATAGGGCAAAAAGATATAATTTTCAATGCTTCGTGATGAAAATTCTTTCACAATAGTAATTTAAGGTAAAAAAATTAACCCTACAAAATTTGGACCATATCGGCCTATTTTTTGCATCCTACCCTAATGAAGATTTTCATGAAAATTGATTCTTTGTAGGGCTGAAAAGTCTAAGTTTTAATATGTGATGATAAAAATTGACCCACAGTAACGGCTTGCCCATTCTTACTTCTTTAAGTAATAGGAAGCTTTCACTTTACAGAAAGCAATTTCGCAAAGCAATCACTATATAATATGTCAGGAGGAGGACTTATGATAGCACTGAGGAGGTTACCTTTCCTTGACTTATGTATACATATTCATGCATGCGTAGCACAAAGGAAGATTTACTTCTTAAGTATTAACTCCAAGTAATCATAAGGAAGACCAATATGTCTTATTCGATTAGAATTAAGCAACAGATTTTTGCTTTAAACAAAAAAGAATATTGAAAGAGAATATTGAAAAAGAATATTTAAAGTTTAAAGAAAGTTATTTTTTAAATCGTTAAGTAGCAAGAAAATCGTATTTATCTTTATCCCTCTTTATTTCCTGTTTTGGTTTGAAATAATTCATGAACAGAAAGATGATTGAAGTGATAATTTCTCTTTGATTAGCTAGCTAAGCTAGAATAAAGGCAAGCTTGAGTTGGTAGGAAAACCTGCAGAGATGATAAAAGACTTAAGCATTAGTTGAAAATATTAGGTCATATAAAAAGTCTTTGCGGTTTTTTTCGCCGGTCAGTGTTAATGCCTATATCTCGGACAACACTCACTTGATCTTACTCGTCTTAAACGAACATAGGCTTAAAAGGTAACATTACAGCTTACATTTTTTGTGAGGATAGTTTTCTAATTCTTTGCCCGCGTAAAAATGGATGAAATATCTGAAGAAATAATTTATGTGATGCTGGTTTACTATAAAAAAGGTAAAACATGCAAAGACATGACGAAAAATTTGTAAAGTATACGGTGAGAATGCTGTAAGTGACCGAATGATCCAGGTGTGGCTTGCTCGAGTCGAAATTTCGACGTTAAAGATGCGCCTCGCTCTGGTCGAAAAAGTCGATGAAATTTTACAACTGGTGGAGTAAGGCCGGCACGTAAGCTATCAAGAATAGGGGAGGCACTGGGCATCAACCACATGACAGCTTGGAATCATTTCAAAAGAACAAGCTACAAAATGGGAGCTTGAAACCGCGGAAAAAGCCGTAAAGACTTTTTATACTTCGCTTCATAGTGCACATGTTTTCGTCCACAGTCGTTCGAATTCGCGTTGTGATTCGAATTTTTAGTGCCAAGTAACTCGAAACAATATGTGAAAAAAATTTCATAATTTTTTTTTTGATTATTAACCGATCGGGATGATTCTCATACTAGCTGTGATGTTAGTTGGAAGGCCTTGTTGTTTAATGTGGTTGTGTACGTTAACCATTCTTGCACCACTCCCTTGAACGGCTCTGTTTTAAACAATTAGACTCACAAGTGTCTACATACCCCCGTTAAGAGTTTTTCCCTTTTTTGGGATAATTACGCCGGCATTTGCCTCGAAATTTTAAAGAAGCTCGAAAGTTCAAAGTATTTATATCAATTTTATTCAGAATACCTCCTTATAAACGGTAGGGTACAGCTTTTGTTCATATATTGTGTAGACCCCCTACGGTTGGTCTTAAAACTTTTTTGGATTATCAGTTGAAAGTATGTATGTAAGGCTTTTGGTTTCGATTCTAATTCTCGGGACTGTGAGAACGAGCGTTGTTAATTTCCTTCAGATTCTCTCAGGTCGAACCAAAAGATCATTATTTGCTGACTAACGCATCACCAAAGTTTAGAAACCAAAGGCAACACCGGATACTTCACTTTACTTTGGAGGAATTTGAGGAGATTTTCTAATATTGGTGAACCGATTGGAATCATTTTTAGAATGGCAGCAAATATATTTAGCAAATTTTTGAAGTTAGAAATATTGGAATTTCCTCGATGCAGTTACACTTTTTAGATACACAGGCAGACAGACATACAGACAAACCAATTCGAGAATTATTTCTTTAAATATCTCTGTGTGTGTGTACATCTGACACAACCAAATTAGCATAAAACTCTTCTCTTGTAGTGATTAACAAAATTGTCACAATTTTTACACACATGTCACACATGTAACGCCATATTCAATTACGAAACTTTTTTCTTTTCTTCTTTTTTTTTTTTCTTTTCTTTAGAAAAGACTTTTGCTTTTAGTTTTGTGCTCTAAACTTGAAAAAAAAAACTTTTTAAACACTTCACCAGCATTATGACATTTGGAAAACAAATATTAAATTTTTCAAAAAAAAAAGAAGAAATTCTTATAACACCGGCCGGCCCTTAAGAGAGTATGTATTATATTATGTATTCACGCGTATACATACTTATGCATGTACGTATGGACATATATTGAACGAAACTGAATAAACTGGATTCACATTAGTGCACTTAATTTTTGAAATTTGAAAAATATTTTTAATAATCACTTACCATTTAATTAATTAAAAATAATTGATAAAGTTTTTAACTAGATGCTTGCAATTTCTTAATGAAAATTTTTGATATTTTCTTAGATGCCACAAAATATCTGCCACTTACCTCGAGCTCTCGAAACGGAAAGGCCGATTTTCACAATAGTCAAGATGCACATGCGCTGGAAAAGCGCATTACATTGCTCCCCATTATTATCTGTTATATACATATATATGTATATATATATATATATATATATATATATATATATATATATATATACAACAAATATACAACAAATACAAATGCAAACTTTGCAATTTTCTATCGTTATGTTCGCACTTGCTTGCATATCAATATCAATGAGTGAATGAATGCACCGTTTTAGTCAAGAAAATTAAATTAAAAAGACGCAAAGGAAAAGATATTTTTATATTTTTAAAAAATCTATTTAATAATTTATATAACAATTGTTTTATGTTTATTTTAGATTTCGCAATAAATTCTGAAAATATATAATGCGAACATATGTCTATGAAAATTTTAACAAACATTGAAACAACTTTTTCAAAAAACATTTAAACATACCACTAACCTTTTTTTTTTTTGACTCTTTACCAAATGCGAGACTAAGAAGATCTAAAGAAATGTAAAACGAATAACAAGAATATTCGTGAGAAACATTTGCCTCTCACGGTTTTCTTAATTTAAAGGAACAAGTAAAAACACCATTAAATAGTTTTCACCACCCTATAGTTATCCATATCGAATTTTTAAAAAAAAAAATGGGTTCGCCTGTGGGCGAAAACAGGGTAGCTTACCAAGTTTCATCAAAATACCTCAAAAATTGGAACCTATAGCCTGAACATAAGAAAACAAAAGAGACAGGCGGACAGACAAGGTTATATACAAATTAAATGAGTATATCTTAACTTCCTTTGGGTGCTATGAATGTTGCATAAATTCGTCCGAACTTAATACACTCTGGTACCACAAGGGGCGTAGGGTAAAAACACGGAAAGCAAAGGTATTCACAATTTCTGTTACATAGACCTGGGTGTGTGTTGTAAGTGTATTCTTTGAGAAGTTTGGGTCCTTTCTAAATTGTTTCACAAGTTTATAGGCGGTATGTTCATTTTTGCGAACGAAAGAATGTTTACCACAGATACTACACGGTTGTCCAG
The DNA here is from genome assembly GCA_001077435.1 of Glossina morsitans morsitans. Taxonomy (NCBI): domain Eukaryota; kingdom Metazoa; phylum Arthropoda; class Insecta; order Diptera; family Glossinidae; genus Glossina; species Glossina morsitans. The sequence continues at coordinate 10,919 of CCAG010009819.1, forward strand.
ACGGACAGATGGACAGATAAGAGGACGAACATGTTTAGTTGTATTGTGAATGTACGACTGGTCAAGAATGTATATATTTCCTGGGATTTTTGAAGCATGCTTCTGTGCATTATAAAGGTTTTTAAAAAACAAAATACTTCCTAGGGTCAAGCTTCAGTGACGAACATAAAAACAATTGAAAACCCTATAGAGGACAAGGCATTAAATACGCTTCACGACCCTACAGTTATTCATATAATGTGTTTGCAAAAAAAAAAATGTCTGGGAAGCGGTCGCAAAAATCGAAAGTCGAATCATTTTCGAAAGCGTTCGTCTTTGGGCCAAAGCACGGCACTCTATCAAATTTCATCGAAATATCTCAAAAATTGCGACCTGTAGGTGGAACAAAAGGAAACCAATCCGACAGATGAACAGACAAGCTAATTCAGAAAGTGATTCTTAATCAATCGGTATAATCAAAATTGGGTCTACCCTAACTCCCTCTGGATGTTGCATACTTAATACACTCTTGTACCACATAGGGTGCAGGGTATAACAATTTCAATCGTATTTGCGTTTTATCTCTTTACGGTAAATAATGCAAAAACTGTGATCAAAAGTTGATCATTAGATAGGACTAATGATTCGAAAGAGTAGCAATATCAGATGAACTCTTTTAGAAAACTTTGGCTTCTTTATAATGCAGTGACTTCATGGCTTGTTTGCACACAATTTGTTTTTTAATCAACTAATTATGCAGCTACAATAAATACATATACAATCAAAAATAAATAAAACATTGGTCGAGATCTAATATGTTATAGGCGTCCCCCGCTTAATATGGTCAATTCGTTCCGCGCTGTACCAAAAAGGTGTTATACGAAACTTTTTTATTTAAATTAATGTATCATAGAGAATGACATCATCTAAGATTAGATATAGCGTAAATCAAGAAAATGTGAACCGTATTGTGTCGAAATCGTTTTCATTTTGTATCGAAGCCGTGCTCTAACTTCTAAACTCAACGTTATACCGAAACAAAAATATTTAAAATATTAGGTGCTTGCAAAAATTTTGATAGGCGACTTCTATAAGTAAGAAATTATAAAAAAATGGAAAATACCAGTGTAGATAACAGTTGAGTTCGCTGGTTTTGACCTTCCTCCACATAAAGTACCAGTTTTCCATTTCATATTATTGCACTCAAAATCCGTCTTCTTTCAAATTCATTACTTTTGTTGTTTAATTGAAGAAATCTGTTGCCGAAGCCCACCCAACACGTTCACAGCCTTGTGGTGATGCTGCTCCAATTGTCGGTTTTGGTTTCAACGATTTAAAAGAGGCGACACAAATTTACTGAAAATCCCTTTTTTTGGCCACTTATTGCAGAAGTTGTCCAAGATACACTGTTGCAGCGCGAATGGGAAGTTCTGCCACACACAGCGTACTCACCACACATGACGCCTCCTGATTACCACTTGGTCAGGTTGGCGCAGCCCGCGTGGGTGACACCGCAAATTTGAAGAACTATGACAACGCGTCTTTGGACATAGTAACGCCGATGTTGCCAAAAATATTGTAAAATGTTATAGAAAATTATCGAAACTATTTTGATTAAAATATATATCGTAGCAATTTTCCACAATTTGCTTTGAGAATTAATTTTAGATGATGAATCATTGGTGGTTGAAACAACAGCCGAATAGTTTAGCTCGAATAACTTAAAGTTATTAAATGAAGAATCACTTCCGAATGAAGCATTATTTCCATCTGCAGGATTACTGTCTAAGTTTGTCTATTTTGTTAATGACACTTAATTTCAATCTTAGTGGGTAACTATAAGTGCACTACAAAAAAAATTCGATTAATGTAAATATGTCGATTTGGAATATGGTATTTTTCCGGTTTGCTGTTAACACGCGGTACTCTTTGGACAACTTCCAATGTTCTGACTTTACATCGAAATGATTTTTTCTGTCAATCACATATAGTTTTCTTGTTTAGACGACAATGCAGCCTTCCCCTAATATATTAGCGATCGCATAAGAAACTCGCTGTCGTAAGCTTCTTATAAAAGAGTTTATTCTAAATTATTCATAAAATATACCTTAAAGTTTTCAATCTGTACCTGCTTTTGGCTTTTTGTTCTTGAAAAGATTTTTGGTTTCTCTTGAAATGTTTATTTAAAAATAATTATAAATCATTACACTGTACATTTTTATTGACTATTAGAGCGACGATACCAAAAACGTGCGCGAAAATCGTCTGAACAAGTAAGGAAGGCCGGCGAATTAGGCGAATGTGTGATAAAACGAATTGGACCATTGTGGCCTAAAGACATTAAATTTAAACGGCAGCTGTTACGAGAATTCCAAGAACATAAGGAAGTGGTTGCTTCGTCAGGAAACAAAACGTAGTCTTCAGTGTGATTAAAGACAGCTTGCGTATTATGCTCTTGTTTACCCGTAGTACCGGCTCCAGTATATGTCTGTACGGGCCGACTTGTGCAAAGTTCCCAAAGGTAAACTAAAGAATCTTTGCCAGATGAGAGTAAATACTAAAGAGAAATAATTGTGTTTATACAAATACGAAGAAAAGGTTTTTAAACAAACCTTCCCATTACGTGTAAACTGAAGCGAGCATATTTCGGCTCCTCCATGCGCATCAGTTATGGTGTTAATGCAACGACCGCTCACTCCGTCCCAGATTTTTATGGAACCATCTAAACTTCCAGTTGCATACAATTTAGCAGTAGGAGCATATTTCACACAGGTAATACAGCCCTTATGATGTTGGGCTGGTATAGCACTAACAAAGCATTGAGCTGTGTGCACGTCATAAATTCTTAATACTGAATGTTCAGTGCCAATTGCTACATAATCTCCCGTAGGATGGAAAGATAAGCAAGTAACTGGTTGACAATCTGTTAGAACCTTATGAGCTTTCTTAACAGATGGCTTGGCAATGTCAAATAATTTGACAGTACCGTCACGTGAACCGGATGCTAAAATATGATCTTTAGGATGAAATTCTAAATATGCTACCTCATCAGTGTGATCGTACAGTGTACGTATAACCGGATGTCCTTGTTGTTCTCGTCCCGATTCCATTTCTTCGGGTGCAGATTTAGCAAGCATACGTTCAACATCGAGTATTTTTATGCTTGCATCCACACTGCCCGTTGCCACCAAAGTTCCTATAAAAAAAAAAGAAAAAAGTGATGTGTGATCTTTAATGTTTTGCAAAATCTTACACTACCGTCATGGCTGAAGGCTCCAGCGCGACAAGATTGCTTGTGCGACGTTACATAAGCCGTCTCGTAGGAAGCCGGCTCTGGCGCCAATGTGGAAGCATCAGGTTCAAATTCTAAATCAATGCCCGGCAAAACCTCATCTTTAGACGTTGGTTCCTTTTCGCATAAAGCTTGCATACCAGCAATCATAACGTGCAACAAACGTTCACTCGGAGTGCATTCATCAGCTTTAACTAACATGGATAATTCAATTGCAAACTTCTCTAAGCCATCGTACATTAATTGGCTATAAAATATTAAAGAAACTTATATTGCTTGTGACGTTACAGTAACGATAGGAGGATTAACCTTATCATGAGCCGATAAAGGATTTCACGATTTTTAACTAAATTACGAGGATCCAAAATCTCGATGTCGCGCATTTTTTGTTTTAATGTTTAAATAAGTCCTTGCAAAGGGTTTGTTTTTAATGCATAAACAAATGAAAATACGGATAAATACCAGAACGCAAAGAAAATAACACAGTAAATTACAGTGTACTCTTAATTATCAATCATTCACAATAGAAGTGACGTTTCAGCTGTCGCGCAGATTTTCACACACGTGTAAAGCGGTTTAGTGCATTTCGCATTTTGTTTGTTTTTTTTTTTTCAATATAAAAAAATGAAAATACGCAAAGTTCATCGTCGTAAACGTTATCGTTATAATGTTAACAGGAAGGCCTTAAATCGAAAGCATAAATCCACAGGAAAAATTAAAGAGTAAAGTTTCCAGTTATAGAAAAGCTGAAGGAATGTATGTAATAATTTGTTCTTTTCAGTCCATTTTTAAAGACGCTATGGGAGGATCGTAAGAAGCCCCGGACAAATTTTAAGGAAATGGGTTTATCTGTAAATCCCAATAAAACGATAGCTATTCCCAACTACAGAGCAGAACGTCTTAAATTAACAAAATTTATTAATGGTTTTGTGGAGGAGGAAATGACTGAAGAAGAGTTACTACCGCTGAAGCCAAAACGGGGAGAAGTAGTCGGTCAACTGGAAGAGTTGGCTAAAGAAAAAGCTGATTCTAAGTTAAGGTATGTGGTTTTCATTTCATATTAAACTCAGATCTATGCTTATTAACTTTTTGCGAATTGTAATGAAAATAGTGCGGAAAACTTAAGCATGTTCACGCGCCTGCGCTTAGCAAGTTGCTTTTATATGCCGCATACATAAAGGAGTATACTCTAGGATTTAAAAAGATTGATTACAGAAATTGAGTTTTATAAGCCTGATAACAGTTTGGCTGGAATTTTTACAGTCTTGGAAATTAAGATTGTGTTTGTAAGAAAATTGATTCCAAAAATTTGCAAGTCCAGTATTTAAAATCAAACAGTGGGGCAGTTGTCGGGGAATCAACTTCGGTGTTGGCAAAAACTCGCACTTTAAAAGTTCTCGTCAATAAAGGGAGAAAGAAGAAATTACGATGGCTATATCCAGAGAATATGAAGATTATGGTATCGTGATCGCTTTGGGTTCTCTTCAGCATAGCGAGAAAAAAGAAATTGCGATGGCTATATCCGGAGAATATGATGATTACGGCATCGCAATCGCTTTGTTCGTCGCTTCTGGGTCGACGTTTTTTTTCTAAATAACCCCACAAGATGGCTTGGTACGGTAGAGGATGATTTCCTATCATAATCAATCATGTCTTATGTTGTTTTTGTTTACAAAAGGACAAATTTTTTGCTTTTCTTTATTACGTATATCTTCCCAATAATGCAAAAAAGGCTCTGATAATTCCGCAATTCTACGTCTACTTGATGTATTTGAAATAACAAAACAAATATTACTGACTACATACATTCGCAAAATCGCATACTACAAAGTATATACTCGTCGTCATACTACAAAGTATATATATTTTCGAACATGCAAATATGCGAATAGCAATGTCAGTCTGTCTGTTATTAAAGTATGTAGTCGGAGAGTAATCAAAATGTCTGCTAACCGGACACTACATTCTTACGTGCTCCTTTTGACAAAGTTGCAAGAAAATGATAATCCCCTTTAAATCTTAATGAGGGCCTGTATAATTACTTGGCTTAAGTCAAATGAGAGTTGTTTTTTACCGACGATACAACTCTATTCTATTCTTTTTCGTTTTTTTCTCGTTATTTTTTATGCTTAGATTACCAAAAGGAGTAGTTCAGCATTTAATCTATTTTCTGGATAAATATCAATTTAATTATAAAGCAATGGTTATGGATCGTCGTAATCATTATCAATGGACCTGGAAACAATTTCGCAGTAAAATCAAACAATTTATGAGTATACCTGAACAATTTAATAAATATTTGTTAAAGAAAAATTTACCAATTAATGAAAAGTTACCTTGGCCTGAATACGAGTCGGATAGCGAATGGAAATAATTGCTAAGATTTACAATTTTTAATGTTTATAAATAATAAAAGCTTTCATTTTAAATACTGTCTATCATGTTTTTTTGCAGATGCACCAAGGAAAATAGTATTAAGTAAAAAAATATTAAAGCGATAAGCTTTGGAAAAAATCCTTCAAAGAAACTAGCGGTTGTCAGTCGTAATATGATACTGCTTACAACTGCCTCCTGTCAAGCCAGGATTACCTCTTAAATCTGTTAAAAGGAAATAAAAAATTCTTCCTCAAACCAAAAATTTAACAGGTAACGCCAGTCACGCGAGATCATCCAGATTTACAAATTGCTAAGTAATACTGATAGGTTCGGGGTGCCCACAATCTTCAATTCTTCGTCCAAAATTTTTGCAGACTATTACTGAAGTTGAAGCATAGTGAATATAGATAATTAAATAATTAATATTAAGTTTATGAGAAGAGTCCATTTTCAAATAAATAAATAGGCGTTTATATGCAAGCGCCTGCCTGGAAACACATGGGGTACGCGCAGCTGTTCGGAAAAAGCTGAGGCTTAATTCAAGTTCTTTCTATTAAGTCGTCGCTAGTAATTTGCTCAGAATGTAAACAGCGAGTTTCTTTTTCTACACAATTTTATCCCAATTTTTTTTTTTCAAAACTTTTACAACACAGAAGCGAGCCTCAAAAACTCCATAAAGTATGTAAATTCTGTGGCAGTTTCAAAATCGGAATGCACTTAAGCATATCCGTCCATTGATCTGTCCATTTGTTCGTCTACGCAGCTGCATAGTATTTGGAGTAAACAATCTCCAACTCGCTAAAAAGAAGACATCGCTCAAAAACTTGCAAAAGAATTTGAAGAATTTTTCAAGGACTACAACGCGCACACATCTATGCAACAAAAACTGTGAACACTGTGGTTTTCCAGGTAGGCGGACAGAAAGGCACACAGACAATTGTAAATGCATATGCAAGGAATACGCAACAAAGCATAAAACTTAACCAGCAGAAGCAGCTCTTCACGAAAGAGGAAATCGAAAAGACAAAAAAGAAAAATACGAGTTTCAAAATTGCTCTCGAAGATTCATTTCGAAGCGTTATCGTAAGATGAAGATAAGAGAGAGCATATGCGATGTGGATCTATATGTAGATAATGCGCACAAGCCTATAGCAAGTTTTAAATAAATGCGAATATGAAAATTGCTATGAAGATTGAAAGGAGTTTAGAATATTTCGATTTTTTGTCTTTAATTATTAAAAATTTAATCGATTTTTTGAGAGTCTCTCTCTAAAGTTTCTAAAATTAGATCTAAGTGATTTCAACGGCTCAAGGCAAGTCATTAACTAAAATTTCATCCAAAACAAGTAAAAACATTATAGTCAATCATTAAATACCCTAAATAACTTTGCTTAATACAGTTATTCATTTATTTTCGTGGTATTATGAAAACATCGGCTGATGTTATTTAAATTTAGCAAATTTAATTTACTTGTTAAAGATTTTAATACTTTTTTCGTCGTAAAGATATGATAATTAGACAAATTAGTCGCTTGCTTTTCATGAGAGCCCAATTGTACAATTCGTGGAATGTAGAAAATAGGGTTATGTACACCAAATGCCCTACGGTTAAGTTTTATGCCGAATTAATAATATGGACCAATATTCATCATATTATAGAATATTAAAAATGAAACCGTTTTGCCTTAGGGCTCATGAAAATCGTTATATGGAATGGAGTCCACAAAATAGGTCCATGTGGTTCAAATTTGGTTCAGTTAGTTTTTACGTCAAATTACTGTTATTATTACATTTCGTCGTAGGATGTTAAAAATAAGATTTTTTTGGCATATAGCCGTTTAGTTTTCATAAGAATCCTTATATGCGGCTGTGTCCAAATTATAGGCCTACTTGATTCATATGTGATGCAGTTACGTTTTATATCAAATTGCTTTTACGAAACACGTTACATCATGAAATATTAAAACTTGAGGATCGACTAGCAATTCAATGGTCGTGGGTTCAAATCTCAAGTGCGGTAGAGTTTTTAATAACAATAATAATAATATTAATAAAAATAAAGCTGAAAGCCTTAAATGCTAGTGCTTTAAGAGTTTAGTGTTAGAATTTATTCTCTGGCTAAATTTATATAATAATAATAATAATAATAACAATAATAATAACAGTAATAAAACTTGAAGATATTTGTATTATAACGGCTTATATGTCGTGAGTACCCTTATTAGGAGTGGGACTCTAAAAATAGACCTGCATTGTCCAAATTCGGTAGGTTGATTTCGAAACAGCGAAAACAGCGACCGGCAGATTGGATACAAAAATACGTAGATGGGCAGACAGACAGACAAGGTTAGATTAACCCAGATAGTGATTCTGAGTCAATCGGTATAATAAAAGGTGAGTCCATCTTAAGTTCTTCTGCGTGATAAATACATTCATAATACGTTCACATAAACGTAACACATCCTTTATGATAAGACGTGTATAAATAATTGTATTTATGAAGGCGAGTATGTATTCGACTAAGTCAACTTAGTGGTTGTAGATTACATTTTACATATATTTTTTATTTATATATTTGTTTGACTTTGGTAGAAATTAATGCATTTTCGAAAAAAATTAGATGTCAAGTATTGGTTATAACTTCCGTAACCGATTAAATTTTGTGTATGGCATCCATTGTTAGACACATAAACAATAATCATAAAATTAACTTTATGCGTTTGTACTGAAAATAATTACTCTATGAAATGGAAAATCTTTACATACAGTAAATAACTTATTAAAAATTATTACTCATAACAATTCAATTTGTTAAAGAACATTAGCGCGGAAGCTTATAATTGTCTACATTATGAATACATATTTTTGTGTATAGAGAGGTGTTTATCTATGCATATATTTATTTCCAAGCAAACAATAATTCGCTGGACCTTTAAAATATGCTTTGTAAAGAAACTATTCTTTTGTGAAAATAGAAACGTGCCGTAAATCAAGCGAAAAGTTTTCCATTGTAACGGATTAAGGAAATAGATAGTGTACGAGTGATCTATTATTATTATTATTATTATTATTATTTAAGACCAATGAAATAAATTCTTAGACTAAAAAAAAAGACATTGAGCATTAGCAACACAGTCTCTCGGTTCTAATTTATAAAAGTGTACATTAGATATTGAGTCCAGTAGTTTTAATAGAGTAATATATTGAATGGATATTCTGTTCTGAAGCTGATTTTAGAATGTCCAATGGGTTGGTTAATCGTTCCAAAGGCAATACTTCTAGCCAAGGAAAAGATAAGGCAGTCGCAGAGAATATGCTTCATAGTAAGAATTTGTCTACAACTGCAGATTGGGGAGGTAGACTTCCTCAAGATCCATTGGTGAGTTGCGAAATGCATGACCAAGGCGAATTCTCGAAAATGTTTGGATCTTGATTTTCTCAACATTTCTTGGATATAAAGGTGGAATTAATTGAGGGTTAATAGAAGAGTAGTGTTGATACCATCGTATCGTAGATTTCCTTCTGTAAGTTTCTCTTTAACTTTACCTTCGATGTATCTTTGAAGATCCAACCTTTCCATAACATCATCCATAATTAGGGGTGCAGAAGCCGCATACTTTGCTGCTCACTTTGCAGCCTGCTCATTTCCCAGTAAACCGATATGACTAGGAACACATAACATATTAGTTTTTCCGCCGGGTGATGTAATTATATTTCTTAATTTGTTGATGGTGCTCCATCTCGAAGTCGAAGGATTCCGAATAGCTTGTAATACAGACAAACTGTCAGTAACTATGACGGTTTTGAGTTTATTTTTATGGTCAAAGTTCGCAGCGTGGAGGATAGCTCTGCTTTCGACTGTGAAAGTTGAAGTACTTTCGTGAAATATGTGATTGAGAAGAACCTGTCCTGAAGCATCTACCACGGCCCAAGCAGGAGGCAGACCAGAAGATTTTGAGCCTTCTGTGTATAAAAGATTCCAATCGGTACTCTTCAGTACTTGGGTTTTTTCAGCTATTAGATTCCTGAAGACGAAATTTGGAGTATCTTCTTTCTTGGGCATAGAGAGCGAAATGTAAAGTGATGTAAGTCATACAAATTCTTTTACAAGGTACTCAAGAATATGTGTTTGAGCATATTACAAAATCATATAGATGGGTGCGACAGGAAAGTATATAACTCAGCGGACCGAAGGACAAACGTATTTAAAAAAGTGACAACAATATTATAATAAGTAATTTAGGTACATAGGCGGGATTTTAAATATTTTTATTGGGAGAATATGTAAATGAAATGAAATCTACTTAAAATTTCTTAGAATATTCCCACAAAACAGTTGTTTTTAACCATTGCATTAAATACTAATAAATAAGAAAAAATTGTATTTAATTTGGTCGAATTTGGTTGACTCCCGCTATTATCTTGCGAATTATATTTAATTATAGAGTAGAGAAAAGTTCAATTCGTTTGATGAATGTGTGTCGCCATGTATATCGCAAAAATGGTTTGTCTTACCTCAGTTTTTATTTTTACACAAGGGAGGGGTTAATAACTCCCTTTGAATTGATACATGGATGTTGTCTCTTACAAAAAAAATCGACGCAATTTTTAGAAAGCGCAAACCGTCACATAGCGCTCATCAGACTGTCATATCATTTTCTTTATCTGTTTACGAATTATAACGGTTTTAGTTACTTGACTTTTGTTAATTATCAAACAATGGAAAAATTCAAATCTAGTTTGTTGATTAAATAGTGGTTTTTTGTTTAAAAAAAAATCCCCTTTCAAACTCAACTTTGGCTTGTGCTATGACAAAAACGCTAGAGATCATAATAATATTATAATATATAACTTTTTTGGTTATGGCGACTTCTCTGATTTTAAGCGAGATCGGTAGTGGACGCCAAAAACGATTAAGTGCAATAGAAAATCGCCAAAAAAATGTGGAAAATATTGCTGGATAGTTGGTAGAAAATGGAAGTTGCAAGAGATGGCTGACATTCTAAAAACGCCAAAGAACAGGGTGCCCACTCTTTTGTATGAAAATTTGAGAGAGAGCTGTTCTCCACGTGGGTGCACCAAATCAAATTGATTGTTACAATGGCAATCGCTGCTGCGGTAACCGTATTTTTCAGTGACTATTCCCTGTCTGCAATTCTTTAAAGACAGCTCCAGGGGAAAATGTGGATCAAATGATGAAGTCTATGGGGAATCTAAAGCGTACTTTTTGTATGATATTCACTATTTTCGGACTAAGCTATCGAGATATGTGGCTTACATGTCCAGATGTAACTCCAGTTATTATATGCGACAAGATGTAATTGTACGATTTAATGTTTGACGTCATAAATTAGCAGAGAGTTACTATCTGAATAACAAGTAGCGTAAAAAATTAAGTAGTAAATGAGTAAGAAAATTATATTCAGTCGTTCTTAACAGAGAAAGAACTATATTTTCATGCTCTATAATATTGAGTGGAAGCGCCACGTGGCCGCTGTAGGCGTGTCCTTTGAAAATTTTAGGTCACTTCCAAATTCTTCTGTGAATTTGTAGGCAATATCTTCATCTTCACTAACAAAAGAATGTTTACCGCAGATATTACCCAGTTAGGCAGACGGGGAGATGGGCAGACGGACATGCTTAGACGAATTCCAAATTTGATACTGGCCAAAAATTTGTATACTTTATAGGGTTTTTGAAGTTTGTTTGTGCGCATTATAAAGGTATTAAAACAAAATTAAATTTTGAAACACTCAAATATAGGCTAGGGGCGATTCGATTTCCGATTTTCGTCCAAATGCTACAGGATCGCCCATAGAATATGCGTTCATTTACTTGTTATAGTTTATGAATAATGAGCAAACAACCAATTTTTCATTTCTTTCTGTCCTTTGGTCGATTTGGCCCATTTTCAATACCAACCTGCATGCACGAATGTACTAAGTTTTTGCAAAATTTAAAGTCGTTACGTCGTTTAAGTTTTACGGGAAGACAAATGCTTACAACAGACATCACGTAGACGTACAGATGGACAATCGGACAATTGGACAAACGGTGGTGATTAAATCGATTCAGAATTTGATGCTGATCAAGAATATATATATGCTTTAGGGGACTCTGAAGCTTACTTCTGGGCGTTGCATACGTTTTGACAATATGAATAGACCCCTCATCCTGCTATGTAGGGTATAAAAATATGGGGAAGGGAGTTATAGTTATTAACGCAAACATTCCAAGTAATACTGCTATGTATATTTATAATTACAGTACTTGAAGAAATTATATATGAAAAAAATGACTAATACAAGGTAGTTCCTTGAGAAGAACATCATTGTATTGAACAGATCATTTAAGTTTTTATATATTTTAGAAATAAATTAAATGTACTTTTGACATATTCAAACTTTCGCCAATTAACAATTAGATACATTTTGAAAATTTGAACAAATATTTCTATGAAGAAATCATCGAAATACTACAAAAGTCTTGGGCTGATTGCATCCACTCCTATAGGAGACTATGTAACGGTCAAAATTGTCGCTTCGTCTACTTCCATATGTAGAATTACGTTTAATTAAGTTATCGTAAGTATCTTAGTTTTAGCATAAGTTTACTTATAAGCGTAGCTCGATAGCCACATGACAGACTACACGATTTAAACCAGGGATGTCTCTGGCTTGAAGTTGCGATATGAATTTTGAATCAACAATCACGGAGTTGAAAGTTAGCTTTCACTTCTGTAGTTAGCCATCTTTGCTAAACAGCTGAATACAATACCGAAAGCTACATTTTTCATACGTAATTATCTCGCAGGTTGGCTAACGCATGGCAGTCTACGCCTAAATGCATTATGCTGGAGTCTTTGGCTTTTGTAATATTGAGCTCATTTCGCCCACTAGTGATGGCTTCGTTTGTTCAGAGCAAGACCTGGTACTCTACGCCCAACTGAATCATTAAATGAGACGCTTTCCTCGACGAGTCATTATGCTGAAGATTTTGACTTTTGCGATACTGAGCTCAGTGTACGCACTAGTGATTGTTGGGTCGGAGCGACTCATGATACTGTACACGCAGCTAAATTATCAAACTTGAGGTGCCATAGATTTTCGGCCTTCTCGTCGATGCTAACGAGGGTTAACCTACGTCCTGATTATTTACGCTTTGGATGTCATAACGTGTTCGCTATTCAGTATTCGCAAGGATTGAGCAGAATTATCCTTCAAATTAAGCAAAAAAAGCGACTCTTGCCGCAAAACTCAACTCATTCAAAACTTATGTTATGTACATTTCAGTGGGATAACCTACGCTGTTACGTAAAAAATTTGGAGATAGTTCAGAGGAAAAAGTCACAATTGAATAAATGCTAATAGGCAAGGTAAGGTCGTTATAAGTATTTATATAATGACGTAAGTAGTGAAGTAATTAAATGATTAAAAGTAATGTAGTCATTAAATATATTTAATTACATATTAAAGTAAGGAAAGCAAGATCATTTACTATATTTATATAATATATTAGGGCCAAGCCAAAAGGTCTCACATTTGAACAGAGAAGGCGATATTGGATTATGATTCACTAAAATAACGAAGATGATAAATAATAATGGAGTTTCGATTCGTTATTATTATTAGTTACAGAATAAATTCTTAATATAACGATAAGGAAGAGATATTGAAAGCTCTTTTACTTTCATTATACTTTTGTTATAAATTCGAGTACTTCCTCTTCGTTTTATGGAAGAAATGTGTGTGTGTACAATATATGCAAATACATAAGCATTACATAAATACATTAGCTTACGCAATGGTATGGTTTGCTTTTGAACTCGACCGTTTGCTTGACTTTTATTTTATTAGAGAAAATTATACAGGCGTACAAACTGCACAAGTGTTGCATGTATACGTAATAGTTTGCGTGTGTTTACGTATTATGTTGATGAGATAGCAAATACACTCAATTCTCTTTTTACACGATGAAGATAAGTTTCCAAAAAAAAATTCGTGCAAAAAAAGATATTAGCTAAATGGAAAAACAATAAAGATCGGTTTCACGCCTAAAAACGTAACAGAAAAGTGCAATAATATTAAAAAATTCTTAAATGTATTTCGTGCTCACACACTGAAATTCGTCGGGCAACGCGGACTGATAATACCCTACATCAGTTCGCCTGGTACAGTTATTTGTCCGTTTTGGTAACAGTACTCCAGAAAGTAATATTATTTCCATGCAAGCCATAAATGTCGCGAAAGCTCGCATATTGGAAGGTTAGGTTTTCTCTCCATATAAGAGATTGCGTTTCGTGATAGCGCCTAGATATGTTGGGGTCTAAAAGAAGGAGACCTATTTCATCCAAATCCACTATCGTTAATTTTTTTGCCGAAACGCTACTATGAATTAATTTTCATTATAAAATATTATATAGGACTTACTAAGCATGGAAAATCTTACAGGGAGTGGGGACAAATTAGTTTTACTTAATTTTTTTATTTAATTACTGTCATAAACAAATTTTCATCACAAAAAAAAAATTAACAATTAGGCTTTTTTGGCTTATAAGGGTTTACGTTTCATACGGTGGTATCCAAGAAATAGATTTACGTGCTCCAAATTCGGCAAAGTAGATTTCTTTGTCAATTTACTATTAGGAGCTAATTCTTACCATGAAATATTGGAAATTTGAATTTTTTATCACATAAACCTTCCACTTCCGTAGAAATGACCATGGGAGAGGGGGTTACACAAATTGGTCCAACCGACCCAAAGTTCTCACATCAATTTCGAATGCCGAAATTACACTATTTGACCACTTTTGCCGAGAAATTTTGAAAATTGCAACTTTTCCCCATGTGACAACTTTTCAGAATAATGACTTGTACGGGGAGTGGTCGAAAAATTGGATCGATCCGAACCATGTTCAATAGTGTTCGCTCTTAGGCCAGACTACATCTGGGTATTAAATTTCATCGAAATATTTCAAAAATGGCGACTTATACTTTAAATACAAAAATATATGGACAGACATAAGACGGACAGACAAGAAGACTGACAGACAGACTTGAATCGACTTACAAAGTGATTCTGAGTTGATATAATAAAAGGTGAGTTTATGTTAAGCCCTTCTGGGTGTCAGATACGTCCGCACTAACTTAATATATCCCGTACCACAAGTGGTGTAGGGTATAAAAAATGAAAATAACATAAACATAATCAAGTTTCGTGCATTTTCATTTCTTGTCAATCAACGGATACGTTTGCGTAAGACTACAATATCACTGCCATCACTAGAATTATGTGGGGCATCACACTCATGTACGCATATAATCGACATAAATGAACTGAATTGTGAAAAATATAACGCGCAGTTTTAATGCATGTTTTTGTGAGGAGTTAGAATGAAAAAATTCACAGAATATTGGACATCATGTTAAAGCAAAACAATTCACGTAAAAAGGGTAGCAAAGAGAAGAAGAGAAAAATTTTCCAACTCGTGTTAAATCAAAATAGTGTAAAAACAGAATTAGATGTAAAATAATTACAAGTATATATGTAACATATGTATAGAGAGAGAGAGAGAGAGAGAGAGTGGATGCTTTAATTTCAATTAGTTATTTTTCCTAACTGGTCGAGTTCGAAACGCCAACCAAGCGTTCAAGTTCGTGGCAAACCATAATAAAAAAATAAAAACAGGAGTTTTTTATGTTTTCTTGCGTTGCTTTTCAATGTTATGCAAGTCATTCGAAAAGAAAAACTGGAATATCGTTGAAAAAAGGTGCCTTTTCGAGTTCTCTTGATAGCGGTTCCTTGCAAGATCATTTCAAAAATAATCTCCCACCTTACTACTAATGGGCACCTAAAGCCAATCAGTCGAGTTTTAGGCAAATCTTTTGGAAAAATTTTATAAAAACGTGAAAAAATGTGAAAAAAGAAGCAAATGAAATAAGTAGGAAAATTATATTCGGCTGTGACCGAATCATTTATACCCATTACCGTTATATTTTGAGAGACTTAAAAAAAAAAGAAAAAAACCAAATTTTTCTGCTCTTTAATATTTTTAGAAAAAAACTGTCCTTTCTGAGCAACGAGTAAATAACAGTCAAAGTAAAGGTATTCTCAGTTTTAGTCGCATAGGCGTGTGAGCACTGTAGGCGTGCCCTTAAAAACTTTGGGGCATGTTTAAATGATTTTGGAAATTTGTAGGCGGTATCGTCGTTTTTGCAAACTGGAGAATGTTTACGACTGATACTACATAGATAGGCACTCGGACAGACGGACATAATTAAGCGCATTCCGAATTTCAAACTGGCACAAGAATTTATACACTTTGTGGGGTTTTCGAAGCAGACTGCTGTACGCTATAAAGGTGTTCTCACTTTACTTGGTATTGTAGAAGTGTCCTTTGATCAATTTGGCCCATTTTCAATACCAACCTGAGTGCAAGAGCATCCAATATTTGTGAAAATGCCAAATTTGGAGTTGATAGCTTCATTTCTGCGGCCAAAGAATGGTTGCATTAGATATTACATAGACGGACAGACGGACATCCTTAAATCGATTCAGAATTTGATGCTGATCAATAATACGAATACTTTGTAGGGTCTCTGAAGCTTCTTTCTGGGCGTTGCAAACGTTTTGGCAAAATGAGTATTCGATCCCTTCGGTGATCGGCAGAAAAATTATGTTGTGCTGTGGACGCCTCTCTCTTAAAAATTCGAAGGAAATTTCATATTTATTCCTTATAATACCAGAACTGCGAGACCAATTTTTTGCATTTTTGTATAGCAGAGACCCAAACTTTTATTGCTAGAGTTTATGAGTATAAGAAGCAAGGAAGTTAACCTTTTGTTTTTGAAGACAGAGGTGTTCTCAGCTTACTTTGCACTGCAGTTCTCTTCTCGGGACGATATAAGCCTTTGTCAATAGCTAGCAAGAACTTTCAATAGTTGCGGCAAATTTGAAACCGGAGGCTTAATTTTTACGAGCAAAAGAATGTTTGCTAGAGACATTGCGCAGACAGCCAGACAGACATGCGTAAATCGATTTAAAATTTGATGTTGCTCGGGAACGTACACATATTATGAGATATGCGAAGCTTCGCCATGCGTTTATTGGGAAATGGAAGGCAAAATAATCAAAAAATGTACGTTCAAAAACGATGCAAACTGGCCCGCCGAATGGCAAGATTAAGTTTAATTAAAGAACGGTAAGTATGCACGGATTTTAGTTTGTACAATTATTGCCATAGTGTTGTTTTATCTGAAACGGATATAACGCAAACACGCGCTGAGCGACGTACATGTGACATATATGAAAAGTTTCAATATTTTTTTCATTTTTATATGAAATTTGTGTGGATGTATGTAATACCCAGTAGGACTTGCTACAGACCCACCTTTTATTTTACTGGCTGATTCAGAATAATTTGCTGGATCGATGTAACCTTGTGTGTCCGTCTGTCTGTGTTGTTCTCCTGTGTTTTACCTACATTCTGATTAAATTTGCTATACTTCCGTGCTTTAGCGTAAGGACGTACACTATTGAAAATGATTCGAATGGGGCTGCTTGTTGAAACACTTTCCTTACAAGTCATAGTATGAACTATGCGGTGGTGTTGGCTTTTTTATGATGAGGCGCGTTTCACTATAGTCTTTCCCCAAGTTTATATCCAGCTATAACATATCTCTCAGTGTCCTCTGTATGTGTGTTACGATGACAATCAAAAAAAAAAGGGGGGGAGATATGAATAGGTGATGGACTGCAACCTGGGGAATATATGCCCGATTGATGAGTGCGATGGCTCAACTGACCATAGTTACGACTTTCCACATCAATGGTAATGAAAGTATGATCTACCGCACTGACGATTAATTCGGTCATGCCGATTTCATAGTCGGTCCTCTTAACTATTTGCCTACGCGATAGCCGAGCACAGTTTAGAAGCTAATTGCTCTTATGACGAATACAACTACCTTCTTATTCGCTTATACGGTGTGTGTGCGCTGTTGCCATCGCAACCAAAACACAGTCATGTTTCGTGCAGCACATTGCTGAGATCAGGTAATTAATTTCATACCAAAACAAAAAATGCTTGTCACTCCGACGAAGTTGAGTTGATTAGCGCATTTTGAGACACCTTTATCTATATGCATGCACATAATATGTGTATCTTATTAAGAGCGGTTTAGCAAGCGCCTAAGGTACGAATTCATAACATTTTTTTTCCCCCATATTTCTTTTGTATAAAATTAAAGCTAAACTGTACGGATGTTGCGTTGCAGTATGAGTAAAAGCTTTAACTGTTGAAAATTTTAAGACTTAAATCTCGATGGCGGTAAAAGATCATCTATCAGTTATATTCGTCTATTCTCGGTGAGCGGTTGCTTTATTAAAAAAGAAAAAAAAAAAAGGAAAAAAAAACAAAACCCAAAAGCATCTAAACTGGAATGTAAAATAAAGATTTTTTGGAAATTTAACGAAGAAAAAAAAAATAAAGTTTATCTACATATATAAAAACTTAAAGGATATAAACGAAAAAAGAAAAAAAGAAGAAGAAGAAATAAATTAAAAATGTGGAAACCTTTTGTCTTATTGTTGTTGTGTTCAACGATTATAAAAAATCTTGTTGTCGCCCAAACAACAAACGCAATACGTAAGTTGTTTTTTTCCTTTTAAAGGAAATGAGAAAGAAAAACTGCATATGTATGCAGATTGCTGTGTAATTGTAAAATAAATAATACAAATAAATTTTTAAAAATTTGCGCAGAAAAAAAAAAAATGAAAATAAAAATAAATAAAAGAAAAGAAAAATGCGGAAATTGGTTTTTTTATCTTAAGTAAATATTTAAAATTTAACTTAACATTGAACGGCCTTATACTGAACTTTACAGTTTAAGTGTTAATAAAAATTCATTGTTGGTGCAATACTTTTAACCAAATTATAGTTAAAACATTAGCGAGTTCAAGGTTTAATATTTAACTTAAACTATTTTAATACCGATATCGATTGCTATAAATTTACCAGTTTTTCGTCTCTTTCTCTTTCGTGTTTTGTGTGTTTCAATCATCATTTTCTATGAACAATGGATTTTGAATAGCATATACGTTAATAAATCAAAAAAAAAAAAAAAAAATCAAAAAAAAAAAACAAACTCAAATTCATTTGTCCACAAATAGTCGGTCAAGAGCGGTCATTTGATTTTAAGATGCTTTTTGTCCAATGGTTGTTAAACTTGTATACGATACGAGCTTAAAGAAAACGATTGCAATTTGCGGACAATTAAATAAAAACGAATAATAGATTGAAGTTATTCTTTATGGTAGCACTTAACATAGATTTCTAAAGAGAGTTAGAGAACAATAAGCGAACATTTTAAAAGACATAAAGAATATTTTATATAAACAAATTTTTGAAAAATTTTTTTGGGCAAATTTTACTTTTAAACTAAAATCAGGAAACTTAAAAATATCTTTGCTTATGTCTTAAGTTAAGAATAAGTTCTTTAATTTGCTAAAAATGACGACTTGAATATCACTATGAAATCGCATACATTTCCATACCAAGCTTGAGTAGCCGTTCAGATAGAGAAAAATCGTGACTACCAAGTCCGCGGGTTCATATCCCAGCTCAGTTAGAGCATACTTGATGGTGTGTAGTGAGGACTTAGTCACTAAAGGTATTATACTTACCGTTTGGGCACATATCCAATATGTTGCGGCCACTTCCTATTTCATTCTTCTCTTCTTTCTGGACGGCACCGTCGGACAGGTCGAATATCCCGATTGCGTTGACAAATGAAAAAAAAAACAATTTGAAAGGCTCCTCTTGAAGCTCTGTTAAGGCTGATAGCACTGATCGATCCGGCACTTACTTCCCAGGTTCAATATCTACTCTCTTCTTTGTATCCTTCACCACTTGTGGTACAGAATATATTAAGTTAATGCGGACGTATATAACATCCAGAAGGGCTTAACATTGACCCATTATTATACCGATGGATCCAGAATGATTTTTCAAATCAAATTCGACACGCTTCCGTGCTTTCGCTCAAGGACGAACGCTATTAAACATATTCCGGATCGGTTCCCTTTTTTGAACACTCCTCATATAAGTCGAAAAGACGTTATATGGAAAAAAAATGTAGTTTTCGCAATTTCTTGGCAAAAATGGCTAAGTAGTAGTATTTCGGCATACTAAATTGGTATGAAAACTTTGGACCGGTTGGGCCAATTTTGAAACCGCCTCTCATATCACGAAAACTGAAGTTCATACCAGAAAAAGCTATAATATTCAATGCTTCGTTATGAAAATTACATCAAAATAATAATTTAACATAAAAAAATTAACTGTACCAAATTTAGACCATGTCAGCCTATTTTTTGGATCCTATACTAATAACGATTTTCACGAAAATTGATCCTTTGTAGAGCAGAAAAGTCTAAGTGTTAATATGTGGTGATCGAAATTGACCCATAATATTACAGTAATTACATACAAAAGTGAACTCTACAACCTTTAGACCATCTACGCCTATTTTGGAAACTTGTATTTCATTAAGTTGCGTTTTGGGCCCGCATCCCTAGAAATATGCACATGAAAAATATGCCTTCATATAAAAGCAATATATAATTTTTGCGTTCTATGATAAAAATAAGAATTGTGTTAGATAAGGTGGTGTAGCGTGTTTAATAGTCGGCCTTGCCCGACTATAATGTTCTTACTTGTTTTGCATTTGTCGAAGTTTGACGTTCTATGTGTTGCGAAATGTCAGAGAAAAAAGCAAGAAAATATATATATAATTCCATAGCTGAAGTCATAATCAAGTTCAAAAAAATCGTTTTGAATTTTTTAAATTCTTAACGAAATCATTAAGAACTTACGAACCGCACTTATTTTTACGTGTACTCATGAATAAATGAATATACATATTTTCTGAAGACATCTGTGACGGATTAGAAACTAATAATTGAGATATTAGGCCATAATTTCCCAGCAGCAGTCACAGCGCTGTTGAAACTGTTTAGACGCAATAAAAAACCCTTTTCCATGCGATATGTGACAATAGATGAAACATAAATTCATCATCATCGTTCAGAGTCGGTCAGCCAAGGAAACAGCAACCGGCGAAAGCCGCCTAAAAAGATCAAAAAGTAGTGTCATTAAAACAGTTGTAGCTTATAGAGAGTGTAAAAGTTCTTCGGAGATATCTTCAGGGGATTGAAAGTTGTATATGAAAATATGAAAAAAATGGTTGATGTTTGTTCGAGGCAGTTTCATTGCCTTATTTATTGTAGGCGGGCAGATCAACGTTATTATGAATCGATTAAAGAAAGTTCGAGTCAAACTTGACGTTCCTGTCTCCATTCTTGCCTTTGTGGCGTTCCCACAAAGCTTGACCTTTTTCAATATAAAGAAGTACACGCCGGTACTTCTGCAATTAATAAAAAATCTTGCTTCCGGTCCTAAAAGCTCAATAAATTTTCAATTAAAAGAAGAAATGGCTTCAATCTCATCAGGAGATTTTCTCTCGACTTACTTTACAATATCAATAGATTAAATTTAACCGTGCGATCTGACTCACAACAAAGTTTTCCCGAAGAGAGCATTAGCAATGAGGGACTATCCGTCTGAGTAATTGTTGATGGAAACATTACTATTTCAAAGAAAAAAAAAACTGGGGACCATATGCACGGGAAAAAACTACTTCTGAAATATCATTTGTAAGCCGGCTAACGGGAGGTATTAACAAATTCCATTCAAGGTGAATGTAACTTATCAGACGGAACTTGTTTATTGGGCCTAGCTATAAAAGCAGTTATTGTTTGATCGCGTCAATGATCCCATTTTTCTGTTGCCATGGGACAAAGCTTTTGTAGTTCCCAGCAATAGCACCATTTGTAAAAGCGTTGAGCATGCCGAGTTTTGTGGCAAAAAAACCGGACATTCATCGAGAACATTTCTCTTTGCCCGAGTGGTACAAACAAAAGCACTTTTTGCACCGTGTCATCACTGGGGATGAACGGTGCATCAATTACGAGAATTTCTGTGTAAAAATATGAAGCATTCAGCCGCGAGATGGTTTAGTCACTGTGGCAAGAAAACGATACTTTGTGTTGGATGGGAAGAAGGATTTGATCTGTTAAACTCAGGGGAGACGGATAATAACAAAAGCTTTTAAACATTACTATTCGAGTCGAACTCAATTCGAGCGGTTCACTTTAAAGAAGAAAAGAAAAGGGTCAGAATATCAAAAAAAGCAACGTAGTCACTTTTTTATTTCACATCCGTCCATTTGTCCATACTGCCAAACTAGTCCGCGACATGTTAAAAGCACTCAACTGGAAAATGCAAGTCCATGCTGTTTATTCACCATGCTCGTGTCCTTTCAATTCAAACTTATTTGCATTGATGGATAACGCACTTTTTAAGCAACACTTTAGTCCGCACGAAGATTTGGAAAGACGAACCGAGGTGGAAATGGTTCGCCACAAACGGTTCGGATAACATACTTTTTTATCATCTTCATACGGCAAACTTGTATTTTCTATGCAAAAATTTCGGTTTCACATTAACATACCTAGCATCTCCTATTATTAAATCTAATGATTGACTTTTTCTTAAGGCTTGATTAGCCTAATGATTTAATTATTTTCATAATTATCTAGAGAACATTAACAGAAAATTAAATCTATTTTAAGATATAGCGTGTAGTAGGTATTATATATAGCTTTAAGTCAACTGATCTTAGTTTTGAGTGTAAATGCGTTACAAGTCAAGTTGAAGGTTGCTTTATATTTATTTTGTCGACACACAAAACACTGAAAATTATAATATTTCTAAAGTCAACAAACGAATAAAGTCAACTTATTTGATTTGAACTGACAATGCCCGTCTGTCTGTGCCCGTTATATCGGCCATCATATGCATGCATAGACAAGTCATTCATTCATTCAGTTATTAAATAATGATAAGTGCAAAGAAAAACTATACATTCAATAGCTTTTAGAAATGGAATCGCTTATGATTGATTAGAAAATCGCAAGGTGTTATTAGCTTTTGTTTTCATTATATAGATATTTGCGCATAGAAATTATTTAACAACAATTATACAGTGCTAACTAATTCATATCGAATATGTATTTTTGTGTGTCTTTCATGCAGCTGAATATGTTAAACAATGCAGGCGTGACGATCCCAAATTGACGGAATGCTTTATTAGTTCCTTGGAACATTTGAAACCATATTTGGCTAAGGGTATACCAGAAATTGAGGTAACTTTAAATATCCAATAATTTTTTCAATTTTCCAAATTTGCAATTTTTGAAATCAAAAATAAGAAAAGCATAAGAGCAACAGTGGCCGAGACTCATAACGTTTTTCAGTTATCCTTTTTGAAGTGTTTGCCTACAATTTTATGGAAATTATTTTAGAAATATTTTAAATCTTTTTTATACCCATCGTCGCAGGATGAGAAGGGTATACTCACTTCATCAAAACGTTTGCAACGCCCAGACCAAAGCTTCAAAGACCCAACAAAGCGTAATCATCAAATTTTGAATCTATTTAAGCATGTCCGTAATGTCTGTTGTACACACTCTCTGGCTGCAAAAATTAAGCTATCGACTTCAAATTTGGCATTTGGCAGAAACATTGGAAGTTTTCGCCCGCAAGTTGGTATTGAAAATGGGCCAAATCGGTTGAAGGACATGCCTACAGTACTACGTAAACTGAGAACGCCTCTGTTTTTTAAAAGGAATGAAAAATTGATCTTCTGATCACTAATCATAAACTGTAGCAGATAAATGTACAATTTGAACGCATATTCTAAGGGCGATGGTGTGGTACTTGTATGACAATGGAAAAAACCGACCTCACCTATGTGATGTTATAGTGTATTAAAATTTAATTTTTTCTTCCAACATCTTTATAACGCGTAGCGACAAGTGTGAAAAGCCCCATAAAGTATGTAAATTTTGGGCCAGCATGTCCGCCTGTCCGTCTGCTTAACTCTGTAGTATCTATGAGGAACACTCTGTCTTT
This sequence comes from Glossina morsitans morsitans, assembly GCA_001077435.1. Classification (NCBI taxonomy): domain Eukaryota; kingdom Metazoa; phylum Arthropoda; class Insecta; order Diptera; family Glossinidae; genus Glossina; species Glossina morsitans. The sequence goes on from CCAG010009819.1 coordinate 34,600, forward strand.
AGCGAAAGTGAAGATATCGTCGACAAAGAATATGGAAGTGATCTACACTTTTCAAAGGACACGTTTACAACGGCCACGTGCCAATGCGACAAAAACATTTATTTTGAAAATAAAGAAAATCCGCCGCCCTAATTCCATTTTATAGAGCATAAAAATTTAATTCTTTTATTTTTTTTGATTTTTTTAGCCTAACGGTAATGGGTGTAAAAGTTCGGTCGCGACCGAATATGATTTTTTTACTCGTTTTTAAGTAAATCTCTTAAAATTTACAAAACAAAAGGTATTAAAATATACCCAGTGCGAGAAGCGCGTGCGCCAAATAAATTCAGTAAACTTCATTTTTTATTATTTCCATCCAAAGTACTGTAATTTAATATGAAGACGTTGCTAGATACACACATCTGGCAGATACTAAAAGTTTATTTTTCATTTTTTGAATATTTAGGCGGAGAGAGTTTTTTTTGAAAATTTTTTATACATAAAAGATTGCTTTCATTTTACGCCGAATCTTTTACTAGTCTTCAACTAAAGCATTAGATTCCTTCCGGATTCAAATTGTACCAACACGACGGTAACCGAATCAAACATTTCGAGACAAAAAGAAATAATAACACCATAGTACATCACTTTTTTAGTAGATTTATTTATATAATGAATTTTCAAAATAAAGCGTCATATGAAAAATAGTCGAGAAAGTTGCCCGATCCGAAGGTGTTTGCAATAGCGTTCGTTCTTGGGCCAAAACATGTCGGTGTCAAAATATCGCAATAAGTGCAGCCTCTAAATTGGTTTATGTATTTGTGAAATCCAAGTGACTTTAAATAACACGGAATGATGTAATAGGTAGGTCGATTGTATATATACATATATGTACAATATATAAGACTTCCTGTGCTTCATAAATAAAAACTCCTTTCATTGCTATATTTCGATCAAAACCCTTAATAATATCGACCGGTTTTGATTATGTGTTACAAAGTAACCAGTTTTTTTTTTTTTACTGGAGGAGAAATTATGCAATTTTTAAGTTTCTTTCCTGATTACCGCAATAAACACTTTCTATTGTTGTCAATGCACTTCCAGAGAGTGTATTAAATTTGACTTAACGAAGCAACATTTTGTTGCCGCTAACCATTAACTGACTGACTGACTGACTGACTGACTGAGTGACTGGCTGATTTACTCATGTTCAAGACACGAAACTGGTAAACAAGGGAAAACACCAAAATGTAGTTTCAATAGTTACGGTTATGATACACAACTTCTTGTTGTTGGATTTTTCGCAAAATTAATTGAACTCGATTTTTTTTTACCCAACACTAGTGACTCAGGTGTATTATATTTATCTTTGTCTTTGCGACATTGGGATGTATGCATAAAGGCTCCCATAAACTTAATATATTCTTTCTTGATGAAAGCTAAATATTGAGTTGATTTAAATATGTCCTTCTGTGCGTTCATCGACCTTTTTTTGGCATCTATTGCTGGAATATATTTAAGGGGTAAGATTAAAATTAGACGTATACCATCTTGATTCGTAATCTTGAGTCAAGTTTGAAAATGGGCGTGGTTCAATCAAAATCATGCCCATAATAAGCAAAAATGAAAGTAAATTATAACTTAAAGCAAATTTTGGTTTGAAATTTTTTGGAAAAATGGCTTCCACTCCTCTAAAAAACCCTCACAAATTGACAAAAAATTGACATAAAAAATTTCGATCTAAAAATTTGGATAAATATTTCCTAAGAACATAATTTTTATTTTTTGATTTTATTTTTTTTTAATATAATCAATCACTTAGGGAATGTCCCCAATTCGCATAACTCTGCCACAAAGTAATGAGAAAAGAGAAAGGGAGAAAAAATAGGGAAATGGTGAACGCAACCTAATGGATGTGAGCCCAATCGATAAATGTTATGCTGACTGAGTTGTCATTGTAGCTACGGCCAAAGTTAACTCTAGCGCATGGAATCGGCGAATACTGACTTTATGGTCGCTATTCTTATCTGCTCGCCTATTCGTGCGGATTAGAAAAAGTATAGGTATAAAAAGTTGAATAAATATTTCCTAGAGCCTCAATTAAAACTCTAAAAATGGTTCCGATTGATACATCCTGCTTTTTAATAAAATATTTTCGAACTGTAATCCGTTGACTTAAGTTATTGACTATTAGGGATTCGCTCTAAGGGGAATATAGCTTTTTTAGTTGTGAGCTTTTAATCTGTTACAAGGTGCGGCAGTAACCATATATAGAGCAATGCTGAGGATATGATTTTGGCAAACAAAAAAAAACATTTAAACTGAGACATATTTTAATGCTGTATATGCTTACAAAGGCAGGTAGTTAGGCAGGTATGTGGCCCACTTACGCTCCGTGCAAGAATTATTGTTTAGGAGTCATTTGTTGTCAACAATTCTCATATTTCACTATTGTTCATTTCATATGCATTTATATTGTTTGTTAGTGAGGGTGTGCGTGTGCGTGTGTGTGTGTGTCTAATTTTAATTATTTCCATAGACAGTAATGTGAAAAGCAATTATCTTCTTTTATGTTTTGTATGCTTAAAGAAGCTTTGTATCTATTAAGCGATTTCTATTATTTGTTAACCCGCGAATCTGTGTCAGATGTCTTTCAAATATTTTGAACACATTCCCAAAATAATAATTCATTGCATCGCTTTAATGTCATAACTTTAGCTTTAGAGTCAAAAATGCTGACTCTTTGTGTAGAGTTGAATGTTAAGTTAAAAAAACAAAAAAAACAATAAAAAAAGGCGGTCAAAGTAAATTTTCATGTCTGCCGTCAAAAATACATGCATGTTAAAAATACATGCATGTTATCTCGTAAGGTGCATGCATCCATCCATCGTCAAAACTTGGAAGTACAGTAATATTTTCAATACATTTGTGACATCTGGTTTGGTCTAGGCAAGCATTGATCACAACCTATGGCAATTTTCAAAGTGTACTTTGCGATCTTGTACGGGGAGAGTCTAAATTCGCGTAAGGTTTGAACTTTCCGCCACTTGTACTTCTGTAAAGACTTTTGTAACGCTCCGAAGTAAGTTTCAAAAACCACATATAATCCGTACAAGACAAGTATTAACTTTGAAATGGACCTAAGTATCTCCTTTTGTTCGTCCGTCCATCTGTCCAACTGTGTTGTATCTGCGGTTAACATTCGAGAACAACGAAGGCCTTGTCTTCATATTGGCAATAGGATTTGAAGCCGGTCAAAAGACAAGGCTACCTGTGAGCACGTCTACTCTCCATATTTTTTGTTCCTCACTCATTAACTACTACAAATAGATGGCATAAATTTCGAATTTTTTTTCTAAAAAAGTACTAAAAAATGGGTCAGTGGTGCTGTAGGCGTTGATCTGCCCAATTTTCAATATCAACGCGCGGGCCGAATGTGAAGCCAAATTTGAAGCCTGCATCTTCATTTTTGCAAACAGGAGATTATTTATCTCAGATATTATTATTCAGTGCGGCACCAGGGGTCGCACGTAGGCCTTCCGACTTGATGTCGAGCATCTTAAAGATTAACCTATGAGGCAGCCCATTGCTTCCGTAGCTCTGTGTTAAAGGAAATAAGAATAAATTCAAGCTAAACAATGGCGGTTTAACAAATCAAACACATTTGGAGTTTAGAGTTGAAGACTTTTATCCATTTCGTAACAATTTCGCTCTAAAAGTATATGGAAATCAAAAAAGATTGCGTTCGATTTATGTAATTTGAAAATAATGTACAAAGCGATTAAGTTTCGGACTCGCATTCCCAAAAATGTTAAAGAATTTTTATACGAACTTGGATTTTCTGTTTTCTGTCTGGCTTTACCGAATCTTTTATATTCACCACTTTTATCTTAGCAAAATTTGCAAGAGAAAAAAACGAAATTATTAACTTTCGGTTTGGCTGATTTTTTCGATTTTGTTGAATGTGCGTCGAGTTTATGACTCAAAAGTAAAAACCTATAAAACAGAGGGATTCTTAATTTTTGGTGTATTTTAAGCGTATGTCTTGACCGATTTAGCCCACTTTCAATATCAACCTGTGTGCAAGAACTTCCTATGTTTTTGTCAAATCGGAAAGTGATATCTTCATTTTTGGGGCAAAGAAAACATTCGAAATAGACATTACACAAATGGACAGACGGACGGAAGGTTTAAATCGATTCAGAATTTGATCGCATATATGATAGGGCCACCAAGATTATGTTATATAACCCTGTTAGACTTTTTTCTTTAAGATTCTAATAAGTGATTAGTTTACTTCGCTAAACAACAAACTCTCAATGACGGTATTTCCCAAAAGGTGCTTCAAAATTAATGTGAATTTAAAAAAATGCAATTTTCAAAAAAAGCGGCTAAGTAGTGGTACGCAAGCATTCTAAATAGGTATGAAGACTTTGGACCAGCTAGAGCAATTTTTGCACCTCTTGTCATATAATGAAAACTGTAGTTCTTACGACAAAAAGTATAATTTCCAATCCTTCATAATGAAAGTTATATCATAATAGTAATTTAACATAAAAAAAATTACCTGTATCAAATTTGAACCATCTCGACCTATTTTTTGGATCCTACCCTAACATGGATATTCACCAAAACTGATCCTCCGTATTATATTAATTTCTTCCAAAAATGAGCTCTACAAAATTTGGACCATCTACGCTTATTTTCGGATCCTGCCCTATGGAAGAATTAAACTTTTATTAGGTGAGGTTGCGTTTTGGGACCGCTTCCCTATAAATACGCAGTTGAAAAATATGCATTTATATAGAAACAAGACATAATTTTTGTTTTCTATATTAAAAATAAGAACTGCGTTAGATAAGGTGGTGTAGGGTATTTAAAGTTCGGTTTTGCCCGTCTAAAATGTTATTACTTTTGCAATGTTATTGTTTTTTCAACAATAACATTGCATTTATTATAAATATTCTTCATGTGTGAAATGTCTTTTTAGTTGCCTTCAGTCGAACCATTTAAAATGGACACTTTATCGTTGCAATTAACCGATGGCCCGCAAGGATATAAAATCACGTTAAAGAACATGGATGTATTTGGTTCGAGTGAATTTCAAGTCAAGTCTATGAAAATAAGTGAAAATGGTGAACCCTTCAAGGCACGAATTGTTATACCGAAATTAAGAATTGATGCCAAGTATACTAGTTCCGGTGTACTGATAATAATACCGGCCTCGGGTGGTGGTGATTTTCATGCCGTATTGGGTGAGCAGAAAAAAAATGATAACAAATATTTAAAAGTTCCTTTGACCTAAAATTTCGCATAATAAATTTATTTGTGAAGATGGTGTAATCTGTGATCTCTCCGGTAAAGTTTCGACTTCACAAAGGGATGGCAAAACTTATTTACATGTGGATTCGCTTAATCTCCATTTGGATATTAAAAACGCTGATCTAAAAATCGCTAATGCTTTCCGCAATAATCGTGTGCTACGTAAGTATTTTTTCAAGAAATTTTTCATTTAATTCATTTTCATTTATTACCATTAGTGGAGGCTACCAATTTGTTTTTACGTGAAAATGGTCATTTGGTGATCGAAGCCATGCAACCGCAATTACAAAAGAAACTGGCCATGGAATTCGCTAAATTGGCCAATCAGTTACTCAAGCACGTTCCCCGAGACTGGTTCTATGTCGCATAATTTTTTTTCTTTTTGTAGTATTTGTATTAATTTTTTTGTTGTTTTTGTAAATATTTTTATAAAAGATATTAATTAAGTTAAAAACTCGTTGAGTTAGAGCCAAAAAAGAAAAGAAGAGAAAAGCAAAAGTAAATAATTTTATGCTTTTCTACTCCGGGCTTTACATCCATTTGCGTTTAAATGTTAAAAGTAAGATTTTTTAGGGAAAATACAATTTTATATTTAGCATTTATTTAGTTTATAGCATTTTATAATTTACGGGAATTTTCTTTTCGAAAAAGACTTAATAAAAAAATTTTGCATATATGATTAAAAAAGTTGTTCGCACTTATTGTAGGAGCAGCGAGTTAGATCTGTCTAACGCATAGGAACATGAAGATAGGAGATCCGAGAATGAAGTTGGTATATCCACAATCAGCGTCAATAGGGAAATCTACTTAACCAAGTCCGTTCAGTGTGTCTGTTGGTTTGTTAAAATCACAGTTATGATGTCGAACTTTTCTTGCAAAACAAATTCTCAGAACAGGTTACAAAATAGAGACAAAACACCAATGACTTACACTTGCAATTATCATAAAATTGATGTTTGTCTCTTTTTTCCCAAAAGGTTATACTAAGAATAGAAACGATTGAAGCTAAGAGATTTTAGATGATTCTGAAACTTTTTTCTTAATAAAGTTGTTTGCACCTATTGTGGGAGCGGCGAGTTACATCTGTCTAACGTGTGGGAACATGAAGATGGGAGATCCCAGAATAAAGTTGATATATCCACGATCAGCGCCGATAGGGAAATCTATTTAAGCAAGTCTATGATGTCTATCATTGGCTTCTTATCTCAAACTTTTCTTGCAAAACAAATTCTCAGCACAGGCTTCAAAATCGAGGGAAGACATCTATGACTTACACCTGCAATTGTCATAAAATTAATGATTGTTTTTTTTTCCTAAAAGGTTGTACACAAAATAGAAGCGATTCGAGCTTAGGGATTCTAGATGAGTCTGAATTTGTTTTCTTAATAACAACTCGGAATTCAATTTAGAAAATCAAGTCAAGGAATTGCCAACAACTGGCAAAATTTTGTATCTGAACAAGTCAAGATACGGATCTCTCTTCTCATCAATTTCTAAAACTATCTACAAAATGTTGTAAAATTCGAAGAATAAAGGATTTCAGGTATTGCTCAATAGAATTACTGTTTTTGGTATCGAGTAAAGTCGTTTGCAATTTTTAACTTCGATATCGACCAACTTGTGGATGACCAAATTTGTTAAATTCTTTTCTTCTTACAATTCCTTTTTACAATTCTTACAATTTCCTTCTGATCTAAGGTTATTTCGGTATGCTTGAATTAATTTCAAAAAGAAATAAAGTGATAGCGACGGCGAAAGGGCAAGGGAGTTAGAAACAGATATGAAGAATTTTATTTGTTTGTATTTCTTGTAATAACGGTAAGCCTTATGCTCAGCGAAGGATCGACAAATATTAAAGTAACGCATTTCATCGACCTTTCATCGCCTAGCTATGAAAAATACTTCATTTGGTACCGCATAAAATTATCAGAGAGTAAACAGAAAATCGCTGATTCGACTTAGCATTTCATGCCGATCATGCCTGGCTGTTGGTAACGTTTCAACTAGGCTTCGCGATGAACTTTCCTAGAGACAAGTAAAATGTGAAGTGTTGAGTAGCTTTATTGCATAAATAGATGGCTCGCAACATTTTTATGGGGAAAAAAGAACAATGTTCTCAAACGCAGCGAAGAAGCTTTGTGGGATGTTTGAGATCCCCTTACGCACCCGTTGTAACAGAAATATTTCTGTCTGGTGGACAGCAGAGAAAAAAATTTCATTAGCTACGCCAGGTGTAATAAAACTAATAATATAACGTAAACGGTCCAATGAGCTATCGATACCGAAGTAAAGATATGGATTTATGGGGGATATATTGAAGGTATCACAGCGTGTGGGTAACTTATTGTCTTGTGCACAATACTGTTCACCTCCTTGGCGTTTATTTTATTTTCACATAACCCCACAAAGCTACCCTTAAGAAAGACACGAAATATAAACTTTAAAACACAACAAATTTATATATTTTGGCTTTTTTTTTTTTTTTAAAGTTGTTAATTTCAACTTGCAAGCAGTTAACAAGAATTTGAAGTTAAGACTCATTGAAGTCTTCTTTACTCTTTAAGTTATTCACATTGAAATGATAATCACAACGCCGGGGCGAAAGTTGTACGCACAAATCAATAGCAAATGATTCCCTCACTCATCTCACTCAGCTACTGTCTTTATAAGTGAGACTCATTCTATACAGTCTATGCCCCAACAATTTAAGAGAGGGGCAAATTTCATGTACATAAATACTATTTTTCCACTTGCTTCTTACTATAAATAGGCAATTTTTTTTTTTTATATGTGTACTGAATTAGTCATTATCTCACCAATTTTCTAGTAGTAATTTTGTAAACGTACCCGTTACTTCAGTTTCAATTCCCAATCGATATAAACTCTAGGGACCCTCCCTGATGGGTTCTAAAGGGAGACAGGGAGCAACCATCACAAAGCAGCAAATATGAGAACGAGCAATTCTTATTAGGTATTAACGCATCTTGACATTATTCTATGGTATATGAGATAAGATGAAGACAAATTATTATTATTTTTAATAACTACTTTGTTTACTTGAAATTTTTATCTTATTGGGAATATTACTTATAATATTTACTTATATATATATATATATATATATATATATACTTATATATAATATATATATAATATATATATATATATATATATATTTAAGAAAATTAATAAAAGAAATTAATAAAATTGTTTTGTAGAGAATTTATCAGCTTTTATCGCTTGCGAGAATTATATGCAAAATTTTCTAAAACTCGCATGGTATGTTTTTCTGACGTATAATGTTTTTCTCACTACTAAGTTTGTCTTTCATGCGATGAAAAATATCTAACAACATTTCGCGATGCTTTAAAACTGTTCGCTGCATTTTTAAAAATACAAAAAGATAGATAATTTTTGGTTTTTATGGAAAAATATAGTAGACTTTGTTTTTGTTATTTAGATAATACGTAGAAAATTTGTGGAAAATCATTCTATATATTTTCTCTATATATATCCTGGTATATTTTAAAGTTTTTCTATGTACTATCATGTAACTGATACGTAATAGATGTGTAGAGAATCTCTAGAGATTTGTAATATTCTCTATGTATTATCTGTGCTTTCTCTACGAATTGTCCATCTATTCTCTACGTCATATAGATAGAGTATAAAAACAAAGTCCAGAATAAGTAAACCAGAGTATACATTCCCTACATTATGTAAATAATACGCAAAATATGAGGAAAGAATCACTGTTAATTGTCTACATGTGTGCTGTTCTGCTGTACGTCACGTAAATAGAACATAAAAAGTAAAGTAAAGCATACATTCTCTACACAATGTAAACTATGTGCACGAAATAAGTAAAGAATCACTGTTATCTACGGTATGTAAGTGGTAGGTAAAAAAATAATAGAAAATCACTGAAGAGGTATTGTATACGTTTTCTCTACGTATACTCTACGCATTCTCAGCAGCAATTAGCAGCTTTGCGCGCAATTTTTTATGTATTCTTCGCATATTATGTACGCATTCTACGTGTGCGTGTCTTCTGGGGATTTTCTACTTGATGTGAATAAAACATAAGGAAGTTGCTTTATCTGCATTTGTTCGAGCTGATAATCTATTCCACTTCTGCACAAGGATAAAACTTCTACAACCAAACCATTCTGCGCGCTATTGGATAAATACCATTCTTTAATAATCCTTAAATTCTTATTTTAATATTTGCTAACAATTATTTTCTTGGTTTCTTTTTCATAAAATACTCTACACTACTCTACTACAGAATAATTACTTACTTTTGTTCAGTCATCCTTAATCCTGTTAGTTGTATCAAAGATGTGCATTTCCTAACAATATTTTATTCCATTTTCCCTTTGAATATTCTACTCCTCGGCTGCAACCTTATAATTGAAAAATTGTCCACTCGATGGTAACAAAAATGAATATATCTTCGGCTACCGTACATTCACTACTCGATACATCGATTCGGTAATCGAACTCCAAACGTAAAAAATACCGATCGAATTTAGACGATATTGAGTGCCGTAAACTGGTCTTAAATTGATGTGCAAATTATTTAATGCTTTCAATAAAGAAAAACTTCTTCCCTAAATATTGTTGTGTGACGGACCTCTCCTGATTGATTTTGATATTTTGACGATTGTCTATGTTGAGGGCGTTCTTTTCTTTGCTTGAGAGATTTCTCTTGAGTTTTAGATTTCGGGGATATTTTAAGACCATTTTCAACGCAGCTTTATCATACTTTTGTTTCATTTGCGCCTTTTCCAAGTCTCTCCTGTCATCGACCACCAGTATAATTTGCAATATTCATGCGGTTGCTTAGAAAATATTTCCTATGCAATTTGATTCGATTTTTGATTTTATTTATATGTTGCTCAACATTTTTTTTTTGTAATTAGAAAGCATAAGAAATAAAAAAAAAAAATCATTTAAATATTTTCCATCTATCAAAGAAGCAAAAAAAAAAAAAAAATCATCAATGACTTGGCGGAGAGGTATATAAAGAAGTGAAAAACTGCTTTTTTTTTGTTGCTACATAATTAAATCATTTTCTTGTTTTATTTATAAATTTTTCAATGTTTCTTTTGTGTTGGTTGGTAGTTTAACATATAATAATAGTTAGATATAAAATTAACTTCAATTAGAGAATAATAGAATAATAATAATAATAGTGTAATAATAATAATAATAATAATAATAAATTGACATTTAATTATTTATAAAATAAAAAAAAAGAGTGTAATCAATAATATATCGAAAAAAGCAAAAAACTTACACTAAAACTATTTTAATTAAAATTCTAAAAATAATTAAAAATATATATATATATATTCATATACATATATATATATATATATACATATACATATATATATATATATGCGCGTGTGTGTCTGTATGGGTGTGTATATGTATATATATTAAATAAATACTAGAGCGAAAGTATTTAAACATTTTCTTCTGCTTTGTTGTTATTTTTTATTAATTATTAATTATTATTCAACTGCAATGCAATGCAATGCAATGCAATCATCATATGACAAGGAAATGTATGCAAAAAAGCAACTTTTGAAAGTGTTTACATTTTTACAGAAAATGAAAAAAAAAATTGTAAATAAATAAAAAAAAAAGAAAAATATATTTATGTTTCAAAATATATATAAAAATTACAGAGTTAGTGTTAATTACACGCGCCCACTACTTATCAGCTTGCAATGCGTGATTTATTGTTGGATTGGTTGGTTTTTGTTTTTTTGTTTTTTGTTTTTTTTTATATATATAAAGAATATTTATAATTTTTTACATTATGTTCTTGTTTCACTCGTTTGTTGTTGTTGTTGTTGTTGTTTGCATAAAAAACATTAAACTTTACAGTTTCCAAAATTGTTTTAGTAAAATTTTCTTCGATTGATTGGTTTTTTTATTTTATTTTTGTTTTTTTAATATTTTGGCAAAATATTCGCCTTCTTTATGAGATGATTTTCCAAATTCAAATGAATTATTATTATTTTGCTTCTTTTATATGTTTTTGTCTTTATCTTTTTCTTTTTTATTATTATTATTCATCTCTCTGCGTGTTGAAGTGTTAAGTGTAAATATTTATTATTATTATTATTTTTCATTTGTTGTTTTTTTTCTTTTTTTTTCTTTGTAATAATCGAGTGCAAAATTTCTTAATCTTTATTTTTTCAATAATTTTACAAAAAATTCTTTTCATTCTTTTTTTTTTTTTTAATTCTACAGATATTTGATTAATTATCGATAATAATAATAATGATTATATTTATATGTATATATATAAAACACGGGCTACAATATCTAGGAGATTATGTATATTTATATATTTGAAGGAGTTGGGTGTTGTAAAGGATGAGGGGGCGGTAGCAAATATACGAGTTTCAGTAATTTTTAAAAAATGTTTTAATTTTTTTTTTTGCCCTTTTTATTATTTCTCTTTGTGCCGTTTTCTTTTTTAGCGTAGAATTTTAGACATTTTTTAAATTTGCTGGCATTGCTTACTCGAAAGGTTCTCTTTTTTCTTTTATCTTAAGAAAAATAACTTTTTTTCTTCCTATTGTTTTAAAAGATTTTTCTCGTTAAGAGAAATTTTTTTTTTTTTTTTTAATTCGCTTTTGCCGAGAAACATAGTGACGGTGATAGAAAAGGGGGGAGATGGAGAAGGGAGGTGATGGGAGTTGTATAGAAAATTAGTGATTTTACAGCAAAAGAAGAATGTATTTTGTACAGAAACGCAGTGGCGTGGAAGATTAAAAGGAACATTAGGGACTTTGCTTAAGAAAAAAGAAAGATTTTTATCTTAAAACATGAAGACGTGAACAATTGCGATGGAGGAGCTAGGCATTGGGTTAGAAATACACCATTGTGTAGCAGTAACAATGTCAAAAATGGAAAGCAAGGGAGACCGTAGAGGGAAAATTGGGAAGCGGAGCATAAAGCTTAGAAAGCTTTTTCAATTTCGTGTGGTTAAGTTTTGGTTATTTTTATGTTTCCTCTTCTTATATCTACGCATATAGATACAAATATATTCAGATTACATTACATATATATACATATGTATATATAATTACATATATATATATATACATATATATATAATGTATATATATACATATATATATATACATTCTATATATTTCATATAAATACATAATTATTATTTAATATTGTAATTGTTTAAAAAATTTTTGTGTATTTTTCTCATTCTTAGTTAAGCCCACTTTGAGGGTTGGGTTCTTTATATTTTTTATTTTATTATATATTAAACGTTATAAAATACATATATTTCAAGAGGTTTTCATTTTTTTTTTTTTTTAAATAAAATTGTTTTACGACTGACTTATATATGTATGTATGTGTAACTTTATACAAAATAAAGCAGGAAAAAAAATTAATATTATCAGTGCATTTATTATCATATAATCATAAAAAATATATATTGATTGAGTTTCAAAAACAAAAAAAAAAGTTTAGAAGACTGCTTGTTTTTCATCCAATCTGTACATGTACACATATATGTATATATATGATAGTACATTATATGGGAACTAAGTACGATGGCTTCATATTGCAAAGCGATAAGCAATGATATTCTCTTCGCCGATCTGAGGATTAATTTAAATAAGTATGGAATTCGAATAGAGATGGCAATAACTCCGCGATCTGTGGAGAGATTTAGGCATATACGAAATCTGAGTAGAGAAACTAGCGAAGAAGTGTGACACGGTTGCAGGTTTTTACTATAATATCGTTTTAATTCTGGTCATCTATTGTTGCGATCAAGTTACTCTTTCAAGACTTTGCAAAGTAACTGTGCATTCCAGCGGAACAGCAGTTTTTAAGTCATAACAGTTAACTTTGATTCAACTTTCGTATGTGTGTGCGAGGGTGCATCACGGTATGTGTTCAACTCACAGTCTGTTGCAATAAAAATGAGCTTCAGTTGGCTGAGTGAAACGTTTTTAGCATAGGGAATACTGTGATCCACATTCACGCATGTGACTAATTTTTATCCACTTACTCGATATTTTATATATTTGACCGGACACGGAAGGAAGGGTGGCCACGATATGGAGGGTCTTAAATTTCAACTATTGAGGTTCCATCGTACAGAGATGGAACTTTACTCTTTAGACATTTAGCTGTCCCTTTTTCTAATCAGTTGAATCCTGACTGGAAGTTTGTAATTAGTTGAGAAGTAGAAATAGAAATTTTGGTTCTCCTAATCGAGAGTTTTGCCGGCAAAGTTTTGCAACTCTACTCTGAAACCCTTTTAATTGTTAAATTTTATAGGAAAATGATTGAAAAAAAATTATTATTCTAAGCTTAAGTTGTTATTAAGCCCTTGATCGGAAATTGTTATAGTTTGACATGCATTGATATTTAAAATGAAATTTTTCATTACGTCGATCCCTTAAAACAAACGCCCTTCTCTTGAAATGTGTAGAGAATTTGCTTCTTCTTTTTTTTTATACAATTTACTTACAGTTTGTTGTTATTGTTGTTGTTGTTGTAGTTTGCTTTAAATTTATATTTAATTTACAAGAATGAAAGGGAGAAAATGAGAGGAAACATATCAAAAATAATATTATTTAATATTATACATAAGTAAAAAAATTTACATAATCAATTTTAATTTTTAAGAATTTTACTTTCAGTTTCTTAAGATCTTTTCTTTTTTTCTTTATTCTTTCATTTTAGCAGAAAACAATTATTGTTGTGATTTATTATTAAATTCGTTTTTTAAGGCCAATCTATCAATTTGGATTTTTCATTTTTTTTGTAGTTTTTTTTTTTTCGATTTAAATAAACTTAAGTAAATACGATTGATTTCTTTTTACAAATTTTCCTACACTTTTGAAATTCAAAAAAAAAAAAAAAAAAAAAATAACATGAAAAAGAAAAACTTTTCTTTTATAAGTAACTATAATAATCGTACGGAAAAATGAAAAAAAAAATTGCAAAATTTTACAAGCACTTCTTTTTTTACAAAATATTTCACACATGAGTTGCGTTTGTTTGTTGGTTTTTTTATTTTATTTTTTACAAATATTTAAAAATTTCTTTTTACAGTTCATTAAAAGATTATTTTTGGTTTCGTTTGGTTGTTTTTAAATTTTTGTCATTTGTTGTGTGTGGTTGGTTGTTTTTTTTTATTTTTTTATTTTACACAATTACAAGAACAATTTTTACAGATTTTAAAAATTTTACACAAAAAATATACAATTTCTCATTTTTTTCTTTTTTTATTACTTAATTATTCTTTTCTGTTTTATACACATTTCTTCTGATATTTCAAGAGAAAGTATCGACAAAATGTACATCACCGTTTACCCATAAAGGCTTGAATTAAAATATGCACTGTATTCTATACATATGTACGCATACATAAATATATACATATATATATATATACATATGTATTCTTTATATACATATATATATATTTATATAAAACATGGATGACTGCCGTAATTTACATAACATGTTGTTGGTTCGCGATGTGTATGCAAAAGTCTTCTTCGAAAAAAAAAAAAAATTAATAATAAAAATAGTATATGTATATATATATATACATATGTATATGTATAAGAATATATATAACTTATACTTTTAAAAAAGGTGGGAAAATTATGACTGAAATAGTTTACGGTTATAACTAAAATAAAAAGAATTGAAAGAATCATTTCTTTCTTATAAAACAATAGATACGAGAGCAAATAAATCTTAGAATTTTAAATCTAGCTTATCTTCTTTAGAATGTAATTTCCATTTCAGACATGTATGCTGCGTTCAAAGTATTTATTAAAGTAAGAAAAATTTGATAGAAATATTTTAAGTGGATAAGTGGATAAACATAAGCCAATTTAGAAAAATGAGCGTGAACAGCGTGCAACCGCCTTCGCTACATAAAAATTTTTGTGAGTCGAAGAAAGAAATTTTGATGAATATAAAGTAAATATTTTTTAAGCAAAGTTTTCGAAATTTTGTTTTCCACACGAGAAAGTGACAAAGTTTTAAGGTATTCTTTTTCCCCTACAAAAAAGCAACAAGCTAGAGGACAAGTAAAAACAAAGTTTGCTCTACAGACTTATAATGAATCTGAAGACAGGTGTGCAGACAGGCAAACATGACTAATTCACTCTTCCGATTACTAAAATAATGAAAACGTTATAAAACATTTGTCATATATCTAACTTGCGAAGGATTCAGAGAAATTATTTTTAAAATTTAGTTAACAATGCATTTTGCATAAAAATTTTCCTTGGTTTTCTTAGATCTTAAAGAAATATATTTCAAAATTTTTCTTCTTTTTCTTTTTTTAATATTGGAGCGCGCAAAAGTTTTTCTTTATAAACAGAATTTACTTTCACATGTCGTGATTATTTAATTAAATCGCAATTATAATAAAATCGTTAAAAAAAAAATTTTTTTTAACAAATTTTTCATAAAGAAAAGTTGTGTACACTCTTCTAAATTATTTAACATTTTTTCTTAGTCGTTTTTTTTTTATAAGTTTTTTATTAAAATTTTAAACATTATTGAGAAGAGAGAAAATGTACACATTATAAGATTAAATTTAAAACAAAACCTTACCAAAACAATCGAGAGAGTTAACGAATTTACAATTACATATACTTTTCTTAAAATAGAAACATATTTAGATATATTATGGTTTACACATACATACATAGACAATAGTTTTTCAGTTTTAAAAAAAAATATTTTTTTTTTAAACAAAGTAGAAAGATTATATAAAATTATTTTTAAAATTAAAATTTATTTTAAATGTGAATATTTAAAAAAAAAAACGGTTTTGAAATTTGTAACAAACCGTAAAATAATAAAATTAAAATTCTATATAAATGTAAATGATTGGTTGCTTGATTTTTTTTTTTCTACATGAAAATACTTGACTTGGAATACAACACTTGCATTTTGTTTTTGTTTTTCTTCTTCTTCTTTTTAAATAATAAGCGAGGACTTTAAGTAAAGATATAAAAAATTTTAAAGACGAATTCGTTTAAATGAAAAATTAATTAGTAATTATTATGAAAACAGATGAATGTTATTAAATAATAAATCAAAAAAATAAAAAAAATAAAAAAAAAATAAACCAAAAAAATACTCAACTTTACACATAGATTTAAATACATCTTGTGATGTTATTGATGTGTTGATCGATATATTTGAAGGACAAAGTCTCCTTGCTTTCTTTCCAAGCACAAATCATTTACAAGTTAACTTTATTTAAGTTTAAAAGTAAATATAAAAGATGAGTATTTGCGAAATAAATAATAAACAAAAGGATTTAACTTGAAGAAGGGGCGAAGAATGGACAAAAAAAAATTAAATAAAGAAAAATATGCTTTGAGTTTTGAGATTTGAGTTGCATGCTTTCATTATTCATGTTTTCTTGTTTGTAGTGTTATATTCGATTCGATTTCTTTTAAGTAAGAAGTTTTTCTTCGAATTTTTTTATTTAAGTTATGAGAAAGTTGTAGTTGTAGCTTCTTAATAGATTGTTCTTTTTTTTTCTTGTAGTGTTTTCCTGCTAAAATTTTTTGCAATTATTTCGTATCATCATATTTATCATGTATTATACTACTAACGCTAAACTTTTGTTTGTTTATTATGAATATTTATATTAAGAGATTTGTTTTTATTTTATATTTTCTTTCTCTCTATTCATTTTGCTTTGTTTTTTTTTTTTAATTTATTTATTTATTTTTTTTTTTGTCTGCAAAGTAGGCTTAGTGTAATAATAAATTTTTTTGTTTTTGGTTTTTATAAAAAAATTTGTTAATGAATTTTCATAATTCTCTTGCTTTTCATTTTCTTAATACCAAAGTAACAAACATTTGGATTCCTTAAGATTTTCTTATACGAAAAACGATTTGACAACGATTATTGTTGTTGCTGTTGCTGTTAGATGATAGCTTTTTAATGTTACAATTTTTTCCAAAAAACGAACAAAGAAATAAAAACATATTACTCTTATTTTCTTACATTATTTTTCGCTTTTCCTTATTTTTTCTTTCCTAATGAAATGTATTTTTTTTCTGTTTAAAAGTGAAAATTACAAATAAAAAAATATTTTTTTCTCATTTTTTTTTTTATTACAAACTAAACGTCTTGCGGTGACTGTAAAATACATACATACATACATATAATTACATTAAAATAAAACTAAAAATTATCAAACAATGTCTAGATGATTTTAGTCTTAACGAAAACAAGGAAATATATATATATATATATATATCTATATATATATATATATATATATATATATAAGCGAATATAAGTAAAATCGGAAAGAGTTACTTATAATGATCTTGAAAGGATTTTGTAACATGCGTTTAGTGGTTTTCACACATCTTCATCATCATTCATCATTCATCATTCATCATTCATCATCATCATCATCATCATCTTTATCACTTTATATATAAAGTAAAACGAAAAGGCCCTTGACTGCCTTCGAGAGCTCCTTTACGTTGCCAAGCTAAGAAGCTTGCTTTTTATATAAATATAGGAATTGTTTGTAGGTGTGTATTCTTTTCTATACAATTAAATAAAAAAACAAAAAAAAAAAGAGCATTTGAAGTTTACATAAATTAGACCGTATGGAAAGAAAAAAATGAAAAAAAAAATTATGGTTTTTTTAATAAATAATTTTTTTGCTTTTTTTTTAGCTTAAGCTTACATAACACCGTTAAGAGTGCTACTGCTGGTAGGAGCCGGTGTTCCAATCGGTCCTAGGCTATTGTTAAGATTTGCGTTAACCATTGCTGCTGCTGAGATATTATTACTATTGCTGTTGTTGTTACTATTAACTACTGCGATAGCTGTTGCATTGTTGGCCGCTATTGATTGGCCCGCAGAGACAGCTGACGCAATACCATTCTCGAGTACTTGTTGCTGATTATTACTGCTGTTATTATTATTATTATTGTTGTTGGTGATATTTGGCCCGGCCGCAGTAATAGCTGTAGTATTTGTCGGCCCTGTTAGCCCTACTGTTGTAATAACCGATGTTGTTGTTATCGAATTAGTCAAAGCTGTGGTAATCGCAGCAGCCCCGCTAGTCATCGCTGCACCAGTTGTTACATTTGAATTAGTTATCGGATTAGCGGTCTTCATGAAATATTTCTCCAATTTGGCATTAATGTGCTTTCCATAGGTGTATTTGCGTAAAGCCGCCATATGCGGCTTAATTTTGTTCATTAACTTTTTCAATTGTGTCGGCTCCGAGACATCAATCATTTTTTGTACAACATAGTTGGCATATTGATCCTTCATCATAACATGTAAGGCACTGATGTAAAATATTTAAATAAAATCATTTTTAATATGTTCTCGAGAAAAGCAAAAAATGAAAATAATATTAACTTACGTATCAACAAAGGTGCAAACTTCATCAATTAGAGCGGTACGCTCAGCTCTGGTAGCATGAGTGACACATTTCTCGACTACATTTGAAGCGAATTTATGCTGAGATAATGCCAACACTTTGCCTCGTACACTATTTATCAAAATGGATTTATCTTCCGGTTTGCCGTGCTCTACAAAATTGATTAGATTTTAATTTTATATGAAAACCAGAGTAAAAAGCAAAATAAAGAAAATAAGAGTAATTTGTCGATAAAGATCTACCCAGAGGCACTGCTTACGATATAAATAACACATTGGGAATATGTAAGGTGCGCGTATGTCTTTTATCCCCTGCATTCCATCTAAAATAGGCAAAAGGACGAACTTATCAATTCTTCCCGATTCATTGATACGATGACCAAAGTCGACTTTGTACATGGCAAAGATATTTGGGTTTGCAGAAAGGTGTGATTCGAACTAAAGCTCTACAATTTTGAAAGCACAATTAATAATCAGGAATATAGTAAGATTATCATTCCTTTCCACTTGCGGTACAAGAGAATACTAAGTTTGTGCGGATGTTTGTAACATCTAAAAGGACTTGAGATAGACATGCAAATTATTATACCGAAGGTGATTCCCAATCGATCTAAGCTTGTCTAAGCTTGTGTCTAGTGTTCAGCCTACACATTGCTATTTTTAAGATATTTTGATGAAATCTTTAACACCGACACCTTTTGGTTCGAGAACGAAAGCTATTGAAACTGGTTCGGATCGGACCACTTTCTCGAGCATTCCCCATATAAAAACGTGTTTTGAAAAATCGTTTTACGTGTAGCTGTAATAAGCGATTCGAATGAGTGCAGGGTACTTGATGGTGGGCCTTGCCCTACTTTAGTGTTTTAACTTATTTTCCTTTATTATTATTGTTATGTTTAATTGGCTTAATTTAGCTGATTTCGAAAAAGGTTTCCTTTTGTTATAGTCTCGGCAAGATTGTAAAGCATGAGATCCGGCGGACAGACGGGACTAAAGGGAATTCTCTAATCAGGCCGTTTAAAAATACACATAATGTTTGGGATCTTTGACGTTTGGGAATTCTATGCGCTGCAAATATTTAATTTAAATATCGTAAGTCGCCCTCTGATGGATGTAAAAATATTTTTCCATTATATTTTTAGCTACTTACCCAATACATGTTGTATAACATAATTGCCGTATTGATCTTGTATTAATTGTTCAGTGTGTTCGTGCAGTTCTTCCAAAATGGGTTGCGTTTGCTCTGCTGTACAATGCTCTAGTATACGTTGGATGACACGGCATCCATATGGATGAGTGCTTAAAGCGTACACTTGACCCTTGAAAGCATTAATTATGAATTGCAAGGCTGAAGGATCAACACATTCTATACATTTTTGCACCACATGATTACCATTCTGATCCTTCACACATTTCAGTACATTACCATCCAGTTCGCGTACGATTTCCTGTTGTTGCTCAGATGAGATGCTTTCCAAAGCTTTTTGTATAACACGACAACCGTACATTTGCAGAGCCAATTGCAGTACATGACCTTTGACCTGCATGCCTAATGTGTTCTTTTGCTCGGGTGTACCGAACTCGAAGAATTTTTGTATAACATAATTACCAAAAACGTCGGTCATAAGACTGTACGCAGCACCTAAAATTTCATTGAAGACCATTTGTTTTTCGGCTGCTGTAGCCCGTTCCAATTTTTGTTGTATGAAACGCGAACCGTGCTGGTCTTGCGAGAATTCGACAATATGATTGGCTAAGTCACGCAACTGCAAATTAGGGTAGCGTTGATTGCGGAAATCTTCCAGCAAACGTGAACGTCCTGGTTGCGGAGCACCGCCAGCAGCAGCGGCTGCAGCTGCCACAGCTGCGACCCCAGCAGCTGCTGCCTGACGAGAAGAGGCAGCAGCAGCGGCGGCCGCGGCAGCAGCTGCAGCCGCAGCAGCGGGTGTAGCGCCCGGTATAGCTAAATGTTTGGAGAACAATGAACTGTTTGAACCGAACATATTATTGGCAGCAGCCGCTACAGCCGCAGCTTGAGCAGCAGCTGCAGCTGGCGGTAATCCAACAGCCATTTGTTGACGATATTTTGTCTCGGCACCAGGTGCAC
>CCAG010009824.1:0-37661 GCA_001077435.1 Glossina morsitans morsitans
AAAATAAAATACATGGAAATACATTCTTGGACTTTTAGCCGTAGTCGAGAATTTTCCTTTTGGTGTTTTTGTTCTTTTGAACGTTGAAAGAAAACATGACCACTCTCACAGCGTTTTGAAATGGACAATTCGGACGAAGTACCGGCTTACGGTACCACTTAGACTGATAACACCTCCGTTGTACAAACGGAATAAAAACCTTGGCTTTTTGTTTAAACTACATGCACACATATTTTTAACGTGCATGAAGGATGGATGCAGCGATCCCACACATATGTAAAATAATGACCTAAATTTCAAATCTTCGTTGACTAAGTGTATCTAACAACAAGTGATAATATTATTGAGCCATTGCACAACTTTACCTAAGATAGTCCCATACCGTTTACATTTAAATACGTAACTAAATTTCGTGGTTTTTTTTTATTAATGAAAAAATTGAAAGAAAAAAATTACATTCGACTGTGCCGTGAATCTCCTGTGTCCACCGAAACCTCAAAACAAAGAAATAATCGAAAAATGTAGATCGAGGATGTCATAATATGCCGCAGCTGGCCGATCCCTAAAATGCTGCCGCAAAATATATTTAGATTTATGGTCGACGTTAATAACTCACGCTATTCATTTAGGATATTCGAACGCACCCATTGCCGTACTAAGCAGGAAAAGTCATCTTACCCACAAATGGTCTTTGTTTGGATCAAATCTCGCTATTCCTCATTGTTAAAATAAATACTTTTGGTTCGCGATATGTGTTGATATTACCTACGACCAGTTATAGGTACTCAAGCTAGAAAGACTATAGCATAGTATCCACCACTACCTGTGTGCTTAACATGACTAGACATTTCTGTTAAGAGAAGGTGGTAAGTACTTATAGGTTGATTTTGTAAAAAAAACTATTTGCGAAAGGGTTCCACGAAATTTTCTGCATCTAACTAATGAATTTTCTAAAGTACTTCCACCGATGAACCTAAAAAACATTTTGGATCTACTTAAGAGCTGATTCACTGTAAGGCGAACGCGAACTTTCACTTCCAAATGTCTGGAGATCTATATTAAGCATATGTGATGTTTTTCGATTTAGAGCGAAGACATAGGCAATCTATTTGTGAGATTGCCACAAAATGTGAACGTACTTGTAAAACCAACGAATCGATTTAAGCAAAGAAACCGACCGAATACTCACTTCGTGAAATATGAACACTATGGTTGACTATTGTGAAGTGATTGATAGTACCAGAGTTGTTTTTCTTTCTCAAAATATGCTCATACTTCTCAAGCTAAGCCTATTTTTTGGTATTTTCAAAATTCCCGAGCACGTAATCTTACTCTAACATAGATGAACGGACAGTCATATGGCATAAACTTTATTTTAATATCTACTTCTAGACTTGCAAGGCACTCATGTAAGCAAAGAAGTAAAGAGACGCATACATAATAGCATTTCCGTTTAAGATCAAAGATTGTTTTCAATATTCTGAAAGCAACTAACTACGCAAAGGTAACTACGCAAAGCTAACTACACAAATCATGTGCAACAAAAATAAGCACATTGACCAACATATACAAAAAACGTAATAAGGAATAAAGAAATTTTCTACCATTCAAGCGATAATCTCGTTTATGCAGAGAACAAAACCTAAAAACTTACACAACATATGAATACGTAAGACATAAGTCTGGTAAAGGAATCCGACCGAATTGTAGTAAGTTGTTTAACGAGAGAAAGGAGTAGAAAACAGTGAAACTAACCCCTTTTGCTTTTATTTTTGCTTTTTTGCAAGTAGTTAATATTAGGTTCTATCGAAGGTACGATAAATATGCAGAAACATAAAACGCAAGTAACATGGACTAGAAGAAGCATAAGCAATATGAACAGCAACAGACGAAACTGCAAACACCAGAGTAAAGAGAGACCGATGCAGGTTCAAATTAAGCAATAATTAAAGAAAGCACACGCAAGACGAAGGAGAATATTGAGAGAAGTATATTTTCACCATTTTTTAGAAGCAAGATATTTTCCATTACCCAGAAGTAGCAGCAACACCAGCAGCAGCAGCAAGCAACAGCAAGTACAGAAGTCGAAAGGATTGCTTTCTTCAGAAGTTTTTTTTTTTTTTGTGTTCTCTCTAGTTCAGTATTAATCGCATCACGAATTGAATTTTACCGATCGTGGACAATTTCTGCATATGAAAACCATTTGGAAAAAAAAGGAGTTTCTTTCTTTTTTTTTTGTAATCATCATTACCTACTTATACACGAAGATAACTACGATAACTAGTATAGTAGCAGCAGCAACAGCAAAATGCAAACGACTTTAAGGTTTAAAAAAAATAAAGAAAAAAAATAAAAGTAAACGTTTTTAAGTACCATGCATTTTTGAGCAAAAGAAAGAAAGGAAAAAAAAACGTGAAAAAATTAAACAAAAAATGCAGAAAAAATCTTTCAAGACAATGCAAATCCTTTTCTTTATGCTCTGATTCAATAAAAACTATTTTAAATAATATAAGAAGGAATTGTGTTCCATATATACGCAGTATTTTAATGTATTCCCTTTTTTTTTTTTATAGGAACGAACCGCGAATTGCGAATTGCATGCATCTTATTGAAATGGATTGAAGATTTATTTAATTTTTTCTTTTTTCTCTTCCTCATTTTTTGGAATATTTTACATATGCAGCACATATGAAAATATGATAAAACACACAACACACAAAGGAGGGAAACAGGAAACAGTTTTTATGCCTGTTTTCTTTTTCTTTGGCTGTGAAATTAATACGCAATATTAATAAAATGCAAAATTGAAGAAAAGATTGTAATTAAAGAGAAAAGAAGTGATGCTGCAACGAGAAGGCCTGCAAAACAATTTTGAGTTTTTTTATTTTTTCTTTGATTAGTGACGCATCTATATAGATATTTTGCAGACAAGACAGTACTCATGCAACTAAAAAGACAGAGGGGCGTAAATTATAATTAATTGACCTTTTTGTTAAATAAAAAATATGAGAGTATGAGAAGAAGAACGAATATTTTCTTTTTTTTTATAAAAATTCTCAAAATGCATTTAACGATTATTAAAAGCGGAACTACAAAGATTTAGTTTTTGTACCTTTTAAAGATCAAAAAAAGAAAAGCTTTTATATATTTTATCTTTGTGATTAAAATCGTGCAAATCTTTTCCTTCGACAGAATCCTCCAAGGGGAGACGCAGGATTGTCTTTTGCTAGCAACCAGTATCCCTCCTTTCGATATGCAATTTATGGACGAAGTGAAGGTTTTCCTTTCCCTTTCGTTTTACCTTTTTGACAACTTTTTTCATTTAAGCGCAAGAAGACGTCGTGAATCCTTGAACCGTCATAGGTAAGGAACCAGGAATCTAATCCCCGAAATTCCCCAAGAGCAGTTATTTAGAAAACAGTGCAACACATGCTAACGAATGTTAAAAATGCAAATTTTTCTCGATTATCACAATATTGAGAGAACAATTTTATACGATAACTGCAAGCCGTAAGATAATTTTTGTGATGGAAGGAGAAAACCAGTTAAAAAAACAGGAAAAATAGCGTTCTTTAAGCAGTATAGAAAAAGATTTTAATGGTATTTTCGGCAGGAAACACCGCTAATAGTGTGCTCAATATAAATATCCTCGTCAAGTAATAGTTGCGGGATATTCGATCCCCGCGTTTCCTTTTTCAAAACTATAAAGTGATTATTCCGCGGTCGTAAAGACAGCTACTGTCGACTTGCAGCGTTGCATATGCGAGCTAATTCAATTATTTAAAACTGTAAGCGTAGCGGACACGAAAACCAGTGGGACGACGGTTGCCCATGCCCCATGGTGTAAACGATGATTAACCAGACAAGTTTCCTTAATATTTACGAATGGACGCGTTCATGGCTGGTTTATATAAATAAATTTTTTTTCAATTATGTAAAAGCTACTAAGCAAAATCTGTTTTCACCAGTCGTCTCAGCAGACTATCATCAGTAAACCATTTCTCATTAAAGTCATATAACAACATCCGTTGATCTGTTTCATACATTCAAAGCTGATTACAAGGAACCATTTCCACAAATGATCTTCCGCCAACGCATTCATCCTGTTAATCAAATTGGTACAATTTATCTTCAGAATCCTTAAGAACCGCAAAGGAACAATCGGGAATCTTTACAACTATATCTGGCATCTAAAAGGATTTCCTAGAAATATGGTGAAATGCGTTTTATCTCTTCGAAATACCGATCAGATTATTCTTATCCATTATTAACGGTCTAAAAGAAAGGAATCTTTAGCATGTGAAGAAAGTGATTGAAACCTTAAGAGGATGTTACTTTGCATAAAGTGAAAAAGCATTTCAGAATTTAGAAAAATTGAGTAAATATTCAATAGACGTTTGCTCGAAGGGCGAGTTTTATAGACAAAGTGTTCCCAAAGTCCAAGACAACGCAGACAAGCAGTTTGCACTCGATATATGACATTCTAGTATAAAATCAAATGCAATAGCTAGCACCTTGCCAACAGCGTGCAAGGCCAGTCGTCTCAGCACTATTGTGCATTTGGTTGCAAGAATAGAAGAAGACATCACACTTAATTTGTCCTTAGAAAGAAAAAGTCAAGCTATATTTATATATATTCCTCGATCGCCAACTCGATATACACATATCTACATTCAGCCTGCATTCTACTCTATATTTTTGGGAATGCCAGAAGCAAGTATAAATGAAACATGGTTAACTTGCGCTGATCCGTTTATAAAATTCTTGAAAGGTATTTCCGGCCACTAGAAAAAAGTGAATAATCAAAAGTATAGTCGTAGCTCTTGCAGCTATCCACAATTGTCTTACACACTTCTGAATTATCTTATGGCCACTTCTGTCGCATCTAAGACTTGTGCTCAGCGTAACGTAGAGAGGAGGAAAAATGTCAGTTGGAAGATTACGTGCTTGTTGATTCGATCTTCGAAGTAGTGACGAATATATATCATACTTCGCAAAAGCTATTAGAAGCAATCGTAAGAATAGGCACCCGGGCACCCTATCTGCATTGCTTGTCGTCTGAGATGTGGTTCGAAAAAAAATCTCTGCAATAATAATTCGAATATCTACTTTATACCATTCTAGGCCGCAAAGGGTTAACGAATGCCATGTTCGTCCATAAATAAGCACTAAACTTGTACGCATAATAATTAGTTATTTGTTTATTTATTTCTTGCTTACCATTATCCCTAAACAATATCCTTTGTAAGCAAGTTTGCACCACAACACAGCAAACATATATACACCCGGTATATATATATACATATACAAAACAAAATGCGTACATATATATGTATGTTTGTGCGTCTGTATGCAAGTGTATATCCAAAAACATATGCTGCTGCTCTTGTTTTCCGGTTACACAAAAGGTATCTTATGTTGTCGTAGGTCCGTCCCCTTTCAAAATGAACTTAACTCATAGATAAATTGTACACTTGCTTCTCTACCGAACGTACGTACAAATGTGTAAACAACAAACCATTTGTATAAGAAGGCAAGCGAAAATCCACAAACTTGTTTTACTCAGACTTGACATCCTTTTGGGTCATTTCCTTTCATACATTCACACAAAAACAACTTAAGCACACTTTTAAGTCTCTAGGTGTTGTACTTTTATCTTTTTCCTTTTTTTTGTTCTTACTATTTACATTCGGTCACTAAAATTTGCCACTATTTTGTTACGTTCATGACCGGGGCTGATTCCAAAAATTCACCCCTAAAGGAATGATCAACAACAACAAGAAGAAAAACTTATTATTGTGCATGTATGGAACTATTCAAGATGTTGTTATAACATTGCAAAGAAACTTTCAGCACAATAGGTAAGGAAAAAAGAAAATAATAATAATAGTAAAGTTTGTGGCAGCAACAGACATAAAAGACAAGACAAGAGAAGACAAGATTCTCTATCAATATTATCCCCCCACCATTTAAAGGTAAAATATAAGACGAACGGCAACAATGTGCTTAAAGGAATTGAAATAAATGCGTCTACATATCTTGCCTAACATATATTCCGAGATGACATGTGTACACTATCGTAGATAACATCATTTTTTCCTTATTTAAAGCAAGCGCAAACATAACAATGGACACATTTAGCAAAAGGACATACTATACTATACTTCTTACCTTTTTCCTGTGCTCTCTTATTTATTTACTCGCAAAGAAAAATGGTTACATATTTCATATTTGTTTAAACTTTTTACCAATTATTTAAGAAAATACTTTTCTCTATTAGCCGATGGGAAGACATACGCCTTATGACGAGCGAATATCTGATGTCTCCTTCTGTGCATGTGCAAATATTTCACATTAAGCCTTATCGCGAATGAAGAGAGACTAAATGCACCTCTAATAAGCTATAATATCATTATTTAAAATGCAATTGACGGCCGAAACACTGTGAGACAAAACAGTTCTTAGAAATTGAATTTTTCTTTACATTAATTACAGGTCGTATTTTTCTTCAGAGTTCGCTCATCAAAAAAAAATTTAATTGACGAGCCAATTTTCCATTTAATTTGTTTTTGCTAACAATATTGGTTAAACACATACAATATGTACAGAAGATTTGTCTAACAGCGAAAGGATCATCTTTTATAAAACTCAAATCTTAAAATAATTCTAAAATATCCTACTATAATATATTGCTTTCTTATCGGTCCAACGATCAAAAAAGTTAAATAAGCAGATTAGAGAAAAAAGATATTAGGTACATATTCTAACGCTTCTATATGTTCTCACTGGAACATGTGCCAAATGCTACTGCTTCAGAGGACAAAGTTACAATCAGTTGGCCAGTGAGATGTACGAAAAAACAACTGACTGTATATTGTTAACTATTGGACTTATAATGTACCCAAGCGGGATTCTCCCATTTAATATTGTCACATGTATTTGCACTGATGCATGATTTTTCTTATCTACCCCATCCGGCCGCCCGGTCGGCGTCCATAAGAACTATTAAAACATCAATTCAGTTTTTCTTAAATTTTGTGTCTCAGGACTCTTGCCTACTTTATGTGCGCTTCAAGATGTCAATTTTCTGTCAAATTTCTCTATGTTAAATACAAATAAGCTAAAAGCTAAGACTAACACTAATTCAAAAAATTATAAACAAATTGATGCAAAAAAAATGTATGCAAACCTTACCTTCTCTTAGTCAAAAATAACATTTACTTCTTGCAAAGTCTTGTTAAGAGATTTAATTTAAAGCGCTTCCACATAATATACGCCCTTATTATTACATTTTTTATTATTTGCAATTATTTCCAAAATGAACGAGACAATTTCATCAATTTTTCCCTTTTATTATTTCAAATCAGTCCACCTGTTCAATGCAAATATTTACGCAATATTTTCCTTTAATGCTTCTCCTCTCTACTCGTAATAGAGTTTACAGTTTATTTGTACAATAGTTTAACTTTTTAACCGCCTACACAATTGCAAGTTGGCAACGCTGTCAAGTAATCACGCGTGACATTGAAAATGGGGCAAAAAGACTATGCGTTCACATAAAGGTTTTAAAAACACATGTGATATAAGTAAATATAAATTAAGATATTTCTATATTTTTATTCTATTAACACAATTAAAATTTTTATGAGATAATGCAAAATATATCCTTGATAAAACATTGAATTTTTTTCTGCAAAGAGTGTGTGAATCTAAAACAAATACGGAAATTAAATTCGGTCGCGATCAAAACTTTTATGCCCATCACCGTTTGCCCCAAAAAAAGACAAAAAAGTAAAAGAAAAAAATTCTCATACTCTATAATGTGGAGTAGATATGCAGTTAATTTCTCCTATTTTCAAAATAAAATTTTCTGTCGTAAAGGCATGTGGGCGTTATAGACATGTCCTTTGGAGATTTTAGGTCAATTCCAAATTCTTTTGCAAATTTGTAGGCGATGTGTTCATTTTCGGTAACGGGAGAATGTTCAACACAAACACTACAAAGTTACGAAAACAGACAGATGGACAGACCAACAGCCGAATTCGTTGTAACTGGCCAAAAGAATTTGTATACATCATGGGGTTTTTGAAGCTTGTTTCCGCCTCTTATAAAGGTATTGAAAAAATAATTACATTTTGATGTGCTATAATATTGGGTAGGCATAAGTCAAATTTTGTCATTTTGTGCACAGATGCTGTAGCGTCGCCCATAGAATATGCATTCAAATTTTGATAGATTTATTTGCTCTAGTTTATGAGTAATGAGCAAAAAAACAATTGTTCATTCTCTTGAAAAACAGAGGTGTTCTCAATCTACGTGGGCGTGCTGTGGGCGTGTCCTTCAACCGATTTGGCCCATTTTCAATACCAACCTGCGTGCAAAAACTTCCAATGTTTCTGCTAAATTTATAACCGATAGCTTCATTTTTGCGGCCAGAGGAATTTTTACAACAGATATTACACAGACGGACATGCTTAAAATAATATAGTATTTTCTTTTGTTTTTTTCAGTGATGGGTATAAAAAAAGCCTATTGCAAGAAAATATTTTTAAAAATATTTTACAAGAAATTATTTATTATAACGCTTAAGTGTTTAGTGTATTTCATTCGTTCTCAGCTTCTGCTTTCGAATATCGTTAAAATACTGATTATGGGGAAACAAAACAAAAATGAAGAATTTTGGCAACCCTATGACAGTGGAGGGCGTAGTTCGTCAAATGACACTTACACATAAAATCCATCCATCTGTTATTGTTAGTATTAAGGCATTTATTTATTAGTTAAAATTTTTATGTGAAATTTAATTTAAAAGTTCGTTTTCAATAACATTCCACCGACGTTTAATGTCTGCAGTCGTTGAATTTCTTTGTTTTGGTGCACACACTACACAATAAGCAACATGTTCTTAAAAAGTGTTTTTAACAAAAGCTTGTTGCTTTTTGGGCTATATCTGATTACGATGTCAGTGTACGCCCAATTTGAATGGCAGGCTCGAGATGCTTTTGACGAAATTAAAATCAAATACGACAAAGTAAATGGCGACAATTGTCCCATACAACATGTTAGCGATTTATATTTGCCCGAGGATACGATATCCCATAAACCGGATATTAAGGAAATTAATATTAATCCAATTTTTCCGAATCGTACAGCTTTATTGCATATGCATAATATGGCAATGAGTCGCAGTTTTTTTTGGAGTTATATTTTACAATCACGTTTTATAAGGCCAGCTATTAATGACACTTACGATCCGGGCATGATGTATTACTTCTTATCTACAGTCGCAGATGTTTCAGCTAATCCATCCATTAACGCTTCAGCCGTATATTTTGCTCCTAACAGTTCGTATACTTCCTCATACCGAGGTTTCTTCAATAAAACCTTTCCACGCTTTGGTCCGAGAACTTTTCGCTTAGATGATTTTAATGATCCCATACATTTGCAAAAAATTTCGACCTGGAATACATTCGATGTAAGAGATTTGGGAGCTCATCCGCCCGAATCACGTTCAAAAGATTACACTTCAGAGCTATATAAGATAAATGAATGGTATAAAACCTGGTTGCCCGACGATGTGGAGGGACGTCATGACACTAAAACTACCTATCAAGTGGAGATACGTTACGTGAATAACACAAATGAAACCTATACATTTCATGGACCACCTGGGGCCGATGAACACCCGGGCCCGATAAAGTGGACAAGACCGTACTTTGATTGTGGTCGTTCCAATAAATGGTTGATATCAGCTGTGGTGCCAATAGCTGATATATACCCACGTCATACTCAATTCCGACATATAGAGTATCCCAAGTAAGCTCAAATAGACAACAAATTAATGCTTTTAACTTTCAATTGTGTCATTATTTCAGGTATACAGCGATAGCAGTTTTAGAAATGGATTTCGAGAGAATTGACATAAATCAATGTCCTAAAGGAGAAGGGAATATAGGTCCGAATCATTTTGTGGACACGGCACGCTGTAAAAAGGAAACTACAGAATGCGAACCTTTACACGGCTGGGGCTTTCGACGAGGTGGATATCAATGTCGCTGTAAACCAGGCTTTCGACTGCCTAACGTAGTCCGGCGACCCTATCTGGGGGAAATTATCGAAAGAGCTTCAGCAGAACAGTATTACAATGATTACGATTGTTTAAAAATTGGATGTGTGTAGAAAAGAAGAAATGCCAAGGAAATTATGAAATAATATTGAAAATTTTAAAATGCTTTTAGGGATTCAGAAAGTGCCCATCGAATGGGAAAGAGCATCATATTACGTACGGGAGAAATATCTGGATTTACATCCTGAATATCGCAACGCCAGTGCCGGTGCTAGCTCCTTGCATACAGAGTTTCTTAATATCGATCAGGCTTTGAAATTCATACACGGTGTTAACTATCGGACCTGTAAAAAGTTGGCGATGTTATTAGAAATTTGCATGCATGTCTTTAAATTCAAATATTTTTTTCCAGTTTCCATCCGCAAGATCTTGTATTGCGGGGCGATGTTAGTTTCGGTGTCGAAGAACAATTCGAAAATGAAGCCAAAATGGCTGTGCGATTGGCCAATTTTATTAGTGCCTTTTTGCAGGTAATCACACAAGTGTTTTCTACCTTATTCTTTATCTAAAGCCATAATTTATATAAATTTACTACCCGATAATATTTTAAACAAAAATTTGCGGTTGAAATCTAAGAAAAATAAAAAAGTCGATCGTGTTTACTACGTGACGGCACTGCGTTGAGTTTAAAAATCGTACCTCTGAAATCTGATAAAAAAAAATTAATATTTGATTTGGTATATTGGAAAAAGCTCTAAAGTTGTAATCATCATTTTCCCGGAAACCATAGCGAACTTTTACCCCCTTGGATCATCAGATTTTGTACATATGTATACCAAATCTTTTTTAAATGCCACCCTTGCAAGGTTGTAATCAATTTCATCGAATCTGTAAGAAGCTTAGATACCTCTCTTCACGTCCCCTAAAATGGAAGAAAGTGAAACTTTTGGACCTGTTTGTCAGAACACTTAACTTAGCACATAATTACGATCAACTATTAAGTATTTTAGCAAATTTTATGATAAAAAATTGTTGTTGTCATTATTATATAACTACGACATATTTTTCTGTGAAAAACTCTTTCAAGTGTAAATTTAAAATTTTTCACGCTACTTACTCAAATTTCTGAATCGTATCTTTACGTACTGAATATAACCTGTTTTCTACGATGTACATACATGCACACAAATACATAAACATGTACACGTTAACTTTCAGGCAATTAGGTGTCAAATGATCAGAGATGAACAACATATGTTAAGGTTAGCTGAGAAATTGTTTAATATCATCGGTGGTATTAAAAGTTTTGCTGTTTTATTGTTATTGTGTAGGGTGAGTTAGTGTGACTAGAAAAACCCGAATTCAAATTTAAGAACTTAAACAAATAATGAATAACATTAAAGAGCGGAAATTTAGTTATAAAATAATAACGTACATTTAAATATTTATACATATATATATATATATTTATATATATAATACAAATGTAAATAATGCACAAGAAGTAGCGCACAAAAAGTCCAATTCCTTGTTTTTGTTTATTCATTTTAAAAGCTAAGAATAACTAGTTGTTTAAAATATATCTAAACAATACTCTTCTTTCATTCCTGTTCCTATTTCAAATCTCATAATTCTATGAATTGTATTTTTCAATTTTCATTGTTATCTTATTGCAGGTCTCTGATCCTAATGAAGTGTATTCGGGCAAACGTGTGGCCGACAAACCGCTAACCGAGGATCAAATGATTGGCGAAACTTTAGCTATTGTTCTTGGCGATACAAAAGTCTGGTCGGCTGCCACACTTTGGGAACGTAATAAATTTACAAATCGCACCTATTTTGCACCCTATGCTTACAAAACGGAGCTGAATACACGAAAATTTAAAGTTGAAGATTTGGCACGTTTGAATAAAACCCATGAAATGTACACCGAAAAGAAGTTTTTCAAGTTTTTGAAGCAACGCTGGTCGACCAACTTCGACGATTTGGAAAAATTCTATATAAAATTACAAATACGCCAAAACGAGACAGGTGAATATTTGCAACGTTATGAACACTATCCTACGTTGTATCATGCGGCAAATTTAAAGCATGGCCATTGGACACAACCGCAATTCGATTGCGATGGTTATGTTAAGAAATGGCTTGTGACCTATGCAGTGCCGTTTTTCGGTTGGGATAGCCTTAAAGTAAAACTGGAATTCAAGTAAGTAATATGAACAATACACAACAACAACAAAGCATAGACACAATACAACAAACAAACTTAGGCAAAAGAAAAGAGAAGGGTTTGGTTTATTATTAATCTCTATTGTTTGCTGGAAAATTTGAAGTCATTCACATTTATTGTCATAGCCCATGAGCTAAGTGCGCGTTTTTTATGCGGGCCTATCTTCTGTTGATTTGAATACTAGATTAGATCGTGTTTCTTGTGCTCATTGCTCAACGGAACCAGAGGGGTCGTTAATATTCTTGTTTTCGTCTTTCTAATAGTTTAATGTATTATACGCATGCGATTGTGATTCTTGATTTTTTCTACTTTTATATTTTAATCATTTGCTGCTTTCATGGTTCTTAAGTAATTGCTACACACAACTGTTGACAACTCTTTACAGTTAATGACTTTTTCACAAATTAAAAGGGGAAAAAGTCCGGGTAAAAAAAAAATGAATATACAACCGATGGATGTTTAGTCTATCATTTGAATAGGAAATATGTGAATTTCAGAAGTTCGCTACTAAATGTGGAAACATATCCTTTTTATATCCAATAACCCTTATGCAACATTTAAATATTATCATTAGATATTCTACAAAATGCACTTACTACATTCGTAATCACCATCACTTTCTTTGATAAGTTTGTGGTAACGATTTGGATCCAAGTTTAGTAGGAATTACAAGATCGGTCGACCTTGAAGTGAAAATGTTCAGCAAATGGGATAAAATATTGCAAATGTTTACCCATATGCTCTCACGAGATAGCTTTGAAATTCAGTTTCGGAGTTAACTAGAATTGTGATCTTTCAAAGTTATTGCATTTCTTCGGCGTAGGGATACCGCATTGGAGAGATGTCTCTTCCAAAGAGTTTGCAAACTTGATTAGACGGGCGCATGGAACTCGATCTTGATATGCATTTTACTTATTTACCGTTTATTGATTCCCCCTACATTATCCTCGCTACATTATCCTCGTTAAATTCCCTAAAATTATGATTTTTCATAGATATTAACTTAACTAAAATTTAAAATATGCTTTTTTATTATATATAATGCAGAGGCGTAGTAGCAGTTTCGATGGACATGCTGCAATTGGATATTAATCAATGTCCTGATTGGTATTACGAAGCGAACGCTTTTAAGAATACGGACAAATGTGACCAAAAAACATCCTATGTAAGTAATATAGTCAGTCGGTCAGTCGCCTCCTCTATTCTACAGTTTTACTTTACAGTGTGTTCCAATAATGGGTCGTGGTTACGAAACTGGCGGTTATAAGTGTGAATGCCTGCAAGGCTACGAATATCCTTTTGAAGATTTAATCACGTACTATGATGGACAATTGGTTGAAGCTGAATTTCAAAATCTTGTCGAAGATAAGAAAACTCGTTACGACATGTTTAAATGCCGTCTAGCTGGTGCTTCAGCCTTACAAGTATCCTCATTTTTAATTTTATCATTATTGGGTTTTTTATTCATGCTTAAGTACAAACTAAGATAAGTTTATAGGGGGAAAAAAAAATTTTATAATTTCTAAGATTCGCTTAAGTGATTTAAATATTCTTTTCCGTCCAGAAAACAAAAGCAAATCTAATGTTCGATATAGTATTTAAAATTTGTCACCTTTGAGTTCTTCTTTCGTTGTTCGTGCACTTTAGTTGACAAAGAAGAGAAAAAAAGAAAGGATGAACAACAGCAGCAGTTAAAAACATTGTCATCATTTATCTCCAAAGCGATTAAGTTGTAGACACAATCTATTACAAAGAATCTCGTTATTTGTCATGTGTTTTTTTTCTTTCTTCCTTTTTTTAATGAATTGAATGCCACACCAAGCCAAGGAGAAAAAGGTTTCATATCTCATTTTTAAATATTTAATACACAAGCACAGCTACAGAGACAGATACGCTCTAACATATAATTAAAATGATAAGAAAAAGCAAAGAAAAAATATAACTCCTCTCTCGGTTCATATTTCTCGACAATTCTCAAAAAATTTCCAAGTTCTCCGAAAACTTTTCCGTGAAAAAGAAAAATTTGAAACCAAAGAACAAAATGTGTTTTAATAAAGAGCGTTAAAGAGAGTTTGAGTGCAAAAGCAAGAGATTTTTCTTTGCAATAAAAAAAAAACAAAGTAGGATCGAAAGATTTGAATTGAATCACAAAAAAAAAAAAAAAATTTAAAGTTAATATCCATGAAGTTTCGAACAGCTGTAGCTGCAGGCAAAAAGTGTCTGAAGAAAACCTGTTAATATTAAAAAAAAAAGCAACAACTTAAAGAAAAATTCTTTGCATATATTGATAAAAACTGCTGCTACCTTTATTAGAGCTAAAGCGGCGGCTGCCTACGTCCCAGCCTTGAGCAAACGAGATGAGGGTTGTTATTTGTGAGCTATTGCTTATAGAGAGAAAGAGTTCAGTGACAAGCAAGCACCCCTTCGTTAATGGTCACTATTGACTACAATGAGCAGCGAATCACCGCAGCGCAGCAGCATACACATTAACTTTCCCTATAACTGATTATTCACTTCTTTTTTTTAACCTTTAAACACCCGATTTTTTCTTTTTGTTGGGTACTACTACTTCCTCTATGACTGGCTAGGGTGTCTTTTTTCATTATACCTTTTGATTGCGAAGTCTTTTTTTTTCTCTTTTGTAATGATCATTATGATGAACATCTTTTATTATGATTATTATTATCATAGCCTGAGAACTTTTTCTAAGTTTTCCGCTGACTCGGAAAGATCCTTTTGCAAAAAACCAGTTCGCCACTTGGTTTTGGTCAATGTAGAAAAATGAACATTGCTATAATATAGCATTTGTTTAATATAAAAATTTGAAGTTTTTTTATTTTTTTTTATATTCTGTAACGTTATCAAAGTGAAACAGGGACAAAGAATATTCAATAGCGGCTGTGGTTGTTTCAAAATATTTTCACACATTTTTCATCGTCGCGACGGTAGCGGCGTCGTTATCTTTGTAAGAATGACCAATAACTTAAGAGACAATACCGCACACTATTGTTTGCGGATAAAATAAAATATTATTGGAGAGAAGCCCATCATATCATATGATATTAAACAATGTTTGTGGCATATTTTTTAGCTCCTGCTGAGCTTTATATTATAATATCTGAACAAAACAAAAAAATAATAATCGTAAAAAATTTTAGATTTGCTTTTCTTTACAAAAACCATAGAAAAGCCTCAATGTTTGCAATCTTCTGCATTCCGTCCATTTTTAGAGTCTACAAAAAAAATTTTTTTTTAATTGTTTATTATTAGTTATCTTAAAAAAAAGCAAAGAAAGTGCCTTTAAATAATAAATTTATAGATAAATGTAAAAAATGTGCGAACGCCTTTGGACGAATATTAAATATTCACTACCTTAAGCAAGTATGTATGGCCGAATGGGCCAGGACCCTTTCAAAGAGTCTTAAGTATATGCAATAGTTTGTTAAGGTATTTGTTAAGCTAATAACAGAAGTATTTTGATACATTAGTTTTTGTAGAGGATAGCCAGCCCCCACATATGAGCGCTGTTTGATTCTATTTTAATCCGTAGACCTTAACTAAAAGATATGTGCCAAGGATTAGGTTTTTGTGTCAAGATTTGTGTTTTGCATGAATGAATGGCAGAAATTCAAATGAATCTCACGTTGCTGAGGATAGAGAACGATGGATAAGCATAGTTATGGTGTTACGACACCAATGAACCCCCTCCCCCCAATCATTATCAAGTGGTGGCTTATAATGTATAAAAATATGTATTTGCTTCCTCATTCCTTCCTCAAGCAAAATATTTACGTTATACAATACACAATATATTTTTAAAAAAATTATTTTTTTGTAGTTTAAGATTTTGTAACAAATTTTTTTTTCAAGTATATTATTAATATACGTAAAAAAACAAATTAGTTTTCTTGAATTTTGCGAATTGAATCGAAGAAAAAGTTGCGCGACTCAGGGAGAAAAGTGAAAGCCGAATTCGCAGAATACGAAAAGATTAAGAGATTATTGACTATTGTCATTAAAGATTGCTGATGCTAAGGGCGGTTTATCATTTCGGCATTAAAACATGGCTTTCTAATTTCTTTTGGTGTTACTGTAATTGGCTTACAGGCAACACGCTAATCGCGGGCAAAAACCTCATGTCAATTTTAGCAAGTTAAAACTGACTATCAAGTACAGAGATGTGGAAGAAGGCTTTGCTGACGTGTATTAGGGAGACGATGTATGATCTAACTATAACTTCACGAAAGCACATGTCGCTTGATAGTTTAAAAAATCAAAAGTCTGTTCGACTTTTTCATGTACCGTACCTTGCAAAGTATCAATTATTTGTAAGAAACACCATATTTTACGAAGTTGTCTGCAGAAAACTCCTAGATGATAATTACGTTATAAAAGTGAATACTTTGAGGCATTTTACCAACCATATGTAATCTTCGCCACAAGACCAAATAGCTGTGAGAATAAAGCAAGCCGTCTCTAGCCGAGAATAAAAATAAGCATACTCTCAATTGTATTGTAAGACCAAAGACGGATGCAGACGTTTATATCAAATTTTTTACAAATATTTATATATTCTTTGCTAGTGGGGATGGCGAAATAAAATGTGTAGGACTCAAAAATGAAAGCCTTTTCTTTCCATTCAGATGCTTGCACGGCTGGCAAAATGTTATCTCAAAGGTGACATCGTATGAACTGTTTAAAAGGGAGCGGGGGCGGTAAGCTTGTATCAGAGAGCGCTTTTGATAAAAATAGCTCTGATGTGGGAAGCCCCATCCGCCATCCGATTGTGCATCAAGAAAAACCCGTAGAGTTTAGAGAAAGCTATAGCATAGTTGTCATCTTTTAAATTTGGCTAATGATATCACACAATTAATATAAGCAATAAACAATTATTCTCCCCCCCGAGTTTTTCTTTTTGATTAAAGCAAAGGGATTTATGTGCTCGCGATCTCTCAAATATATCTTTCGTTTTTTAACAATAAAAAGAAAAGATTTTCATTTAAATGTAAATAGAAAAAAAAAAAACATATCTGAATTTTTTTTAGGTTAGGTTAATAAAAAAGTGAAACCAATTACTTACCGTACTTATTCATCTTGAAGATGACTGCTGTTACTCTTCCTTGTTGTAATTTAAAAATTGATCAGATTTCTTGATATCTTTTAAATCCTTTTTTGCTCGCGTTCCTAAAAATATTTGACGTATCTAAAGTCCTTTTAATGAGAAAGTTGAGAAAAGTAGTGAAAGACAAAAGAGAGTAAGTTTTATCTGAATATGAAAAAAGGAGTGAAAGTTTACGCAAATTTTTGATCTTTTATCGAAATAATATATAAAAAGACGGACGTATACTTTTCAAACAAAAATTGCTGGAATATTTCAATTAAATTAAATGGGAAAGTTCTGGAACAGTGTATATAAAAAAATGTTCAAAACACAAACACCAAAAAGATAACAAACTGCACACTCTCCGAAAGAAATTATTTTTTCTTTATTTCTCTCGTTTTTTTTTTTTTTTGTTCTAAATTTGGGGTTTTTTCACGATTTCCGCTCTTTCACTCGTCCTTATTCAAATTATCTATCGGTTGCAGTTGTTTTTCTCTTTTCTTGTTTTTAGAAAAAAAAAATGGATCTTAATAAAAATTGCGTTTTGTCGCTCTCGAATTGTTAAAATTTGTCCCTTTTGGCCAAATGCTCTTTTTTCAAATTTTGGCAAAATTTTGATCGTTTTTTTGTATTTAATATATTTATATATATATGTTTTAGATAAAGCGTTTTTGAATTTTTAATAAATTTTTTTGATTAATCGTTTTTTTGGAATTTATTTTTGATTAATTTTTCCTTTTGTTCGCTCAGAAAATTGACAGATGATTCAAATGTTTGCTATGATTTTTGATTAAAAAATCGAAAAACGAATTTTTTTTTTAATATTTCATAAAATTTTTTCATTTTCATAGCGCAAAGTAGTTTTAAAAGCAAAGTATTGAGAATATACAGTCGAGCGATTGCAGTCGAATCTTGGTTACCCATTCAACATATCTTCAATAAATTTATTATGAACGGGTTATTCTCAATCAATTTCAGTTATCCACATTGGCGAATCATTGGCGAAAAATTAAAGTCTTAAAAATAAACGAAGAGCATTGGAGTGTGAGAGTACTTCGACCTAATAAAAAATAAGTTCTTTCATGTGAATACCTAAGGAATATAATAATAAAGGCTCAGTCTTGGTGTAATAGAAATTGTTTGCGTGTATATACAATATGAATTGGGGCTCATTCTTGGTGTAATAGAAATAAAGGCTCATTCTTGATGTAATATAATACTATAGTGCAGTATATGGTCTAAAAGTAAATGACATAGATATAGTGACATATATATTATATATATATTATATAAGTTGAGTAATATATGAGTTGTGTGACCATCATGGGAAGTGTCCAGGATTATATTATGTATTATTCGTCAATAGCTTATTATCCGCAGTAGGTATTAAGTCAATATTTATTAAATCTATTATCGAAGCTCGAAAAACCGTGTTATGTAAAAATGGTCTTATTTCGCCAAAAGTAATGCCCACAATTAAGAAAAAAAACGAAAGGTATCGCATACTTACTTCAGCTGACGGCGGATATTCCCTGTTTGCTATCGGACGTTGATGTAAAGTAATCTGAAATGTAATAAAAAAGATATAGATATAGCTGAGTGTATTTGGGTGAAGTAAATTATATGAATTATTATATTTGTCGTGGCTTAATACTTTTTCGACTTATTGAATCCATCCATTTCTATGGGATTTTTACATTTAACCGAAAACTATGAACATGTGAATAATTTTGTTCTTCTTTTTATTCATGGCAAAGCGTTGCCATTTATTTGAATTCGTTGTACCTCCCTGAATTCGCTATACTTCCTTTTGAATTCGCTGTACCTCCCTGAATTCGCTGTACCTTCTTTGGAATTCGCTGTACCTCCCTTTGATTTGTAAATAAGTCTGTGTTAATGTGTTTCACCAAAATTTATATCGCGTGGGAGAAAATTTGTTCTCTCTATTGTCAAGAGATGGTATTTTTTTTATAAATGGGAAAAAAAAACCAGCTAACGGTTTTTTGTGGAATCAAAGAGATTCTTACAAGTGCGCAAAGAACATAGCGTGAGAACTTCACTTGAACTGGGAAACAAACTCACGTGTCATGAGTTTATGGCCTATGCAAAGATTGACTTGGACCTATCTCTTAATAGCGGATACTATCGAAATCATAATTTAGGTTTCAAAACATTGCCTAGAAAACTTACCTTCACTTTCATTACGCCATCATATAAATATAGCGGATATGGTAAAGTAATTATACTTCGACCGGCAAAAACACAAGTATCCTCTTAACTATATACACAACTGTGCTGTACTCTACAAGAAAATGATACACTTCTTAAAGTGAACTCTGCAAGCAGTTTATCATCATTGTGATCATCATTTTTGGAATTAAAGCGGTCTGATGAATGTTTTTCCTCCCGAGAAATGACTACCGACTACCTTTTCGTTTAGATTTATAATAAGCAAAAACATATAACAAAGCATGCGGAATGAACGGCAATCTAATTATTCGAGAACTTACCGGAATTTTTAATATAAAAATACTAAGCACTTAAGAGTATTTTTTGCTAAAGTCCCCCCGGCATTATCACAGTCCTGAAAAATGTCATGAAAGCAACAAATATTAATAATATTCATAGTTAAGCTTTGTATTTTGTCTGTGGATAAGTATTTTATCAAGAAGAGTGGAACTCAACAGGTTGAGATCATAAGGGACCTCTTCAATTAATGTCTTTGTTTTATCTTTATCCTACTGACCTTCCG
This sequence comes from Glossina morsitans morsitans, assembly GCA_001077435.1. Classification (NCBI taxonomy): domain Eukaryota; kingdom Metazoa; phylum Arthropoda; class Insecta; order Diptera; family Glossinidae; genus Glossina; species Glossina morsitans. The sequence goes on from CCAG010009824.1 coordinate 20,150, forward strand.
CAACTTGATCCAAACATGCGCCGAAAAGAAATTTTGCAAATATTACACGGAAGATGATTTAACGGTCGACAAAAGGACACCCAAAAATGTCCCAAATTGAAACAAATGCTTGGAATAAATGTTTCTTTAAAATTATAACTTTTTCTTAAAGTCCCATCTAAATCCGCGTAGTTTTTATGTCACATAGGCAAAAAAAGTAACTGTCGTAAGATAGTGTTTTCTTTTGGGGTTTCAGCATGGCATTGCTTAGTAGGTACGAAGCGGGGCCATAAAGTCGTCGTAGCTGGGTTCAAACTACTGCAACACAACCTTTAGCACATGGTCGCAGCTGTAGTGAGTGTTCGATCGATAGAGTCATAATACTTGCTGGTCGTGGATATACCTCCCAAATTGCAATCACACCGCATTCCTCTGTCCCGGTTTGTTTCTCTCTGACCGTCAGAATGTTTACACACGTATAGGAAACGGGAGACATTCCCGTAGAGATCGGTATTAAAAGAAAAACAAGTGAAAACACTATGGTGGGCCATTGCCCACTATTAAATTCCTTACACACCCTATAGTAATTCACATAATGGGTTTTCAAAACAAGGCGTCGTGTGGAAAATAGTCGAATAGTCGAATAGTTCATCTTGGGCCAGACCACGTCGATGAACTACATTTGATCAAAATATCTCACAAAGTGGGGCCAGTTTTTGAATCGAATGGTATAATAGAATACAGGCGTGTTTCACCTCCATCTAGGTGTTACATACGTCCGTAATAAGTTAATATACAATAAAGTACCACAAGTACTGAAAGATGTTAAAACATCTATTGCTCACGGAGACATTTACCGTTGTTTTCGCTTTATATTACTCTTTCATATAGAATTGGAACCTCGCAAACTACACATGTACTAGTAATCTATATAAGGAAACGCGGAAAATAAAATATTAAAGATTAGCAATTGAAAACTTGGGTGCCTGAAATGTGGCTGGAATGTTAATAAAACACTAAAGGATAGTTTGGCAAACGAATAACGTTCAGTGTAACACAAAGAAAAAATATCGAAATGTAAGGATCTTCTCATAAGAACATCCGATTATTCTTATTTCCCTTTTTGGGATTACATCGCACTATTCTTCTATAGAATTATGGAACATGTACTTCAAAAACTGGCGCAGATTTATGATCTTGTGCCAAAACCTTAGACGTACGTCAGCCAAATTTTTGCCATATTGATCTTTTTTATAGGCGAGGAATTGAATGTCTTCTCTATTCACACTGGTCTTGATCAAATAAAGGAAGAAAGCCAAGGCAGAATATTGGCAATGAGTTGATTAACCTGACGTGTTTCTTTTTCTCTCACTAATTTTACCTGAATCTTCTTTCTTCTTTAAAACTTGCTTTCTGAAAGGAAATAGTTCTCAAATGATTTGAGATGTAACCGCCAAGTTTGTTAAAGAGCATTCGAATAAGCCCCTTGGGATCTCTTACATACTCTTGAAAAGATTTTGCAAGACATTCAAGGTAGTGCTACGATTATAGGGAGAAGAAAATACGAATATAGACAGATGTTTTTTTTTTTTTTCTTAGCATGGCCAATCACTCAGGGCATACTTCGTCCCATTTAACAGATATATGTTCACGGCATTTCTCTTACTTCGTCCCATTTAATAGATGAGAGAGATTTTTTATTCATCATTTTTCTTATTTCTTGAAAGCAACTCCATTCTCTCTCTTTTCTCCTCACATGGTTCTTTTTTTTATAAATCTTGTAAAGGAAAAAAACTGCTTTCAGCGAAATCAAGGACATCTGCAGACATAAAAAGAGCAAAAGTGTGCTTCGAGAGGATTTGCTATTTTCTAAGAACGCTTGCAAAAATCGAAAAGCCAGAATCCAAAATTATGGAAGATTGCGAAAATATGCCCACGAGCATCCAAGATCAAGAAAACAATATTAGCAATGTTGCAAGTACAAGTAATAACGTAAACGATGCCGACGAAGATAACAACGTTAAAGAACAGCAGAAAAGTACACAGAAAAAACCCAATTTTATATGTGGTGTCATTTTTGTGGTCGTCCCTGGACAACTGAACAAAGAAAAGATTTGTTTCGCAAGTATGCTCGGAAGAAGGCTTCTCTATCGACTCCTTTCTAAGCGAGTGATTTGTTTCTATTGCAGATTGAAGAAATGGGGCATGGACTCCTACGTATACGCACCAAAAGATGATTGCAAACACCGAGCTTTTTGGCTAGAACTATATACAGTGGAAGAAGCTGACCACTTATCAAGTAAACATCAAATGCTTCGCAATAAATAAATTCAACGAACCGATATTAACCACACTACTAATAAATTCAACGAACCGATATTAACCACACTACTAATAAATTCAACGAACCGATATTAACCACTAATAATAGCTTCCACTAACCGACAGTTACCACACTAATAATAGCTTCTAATAGCCGATATTATCCACACTTGCATGAATTATGATCAAAATACCTTCCAATAACCAATATCTTTTTTGTTACTCTTTTGTTACTAACACCTGACCTGATGCGGTCGCACGCGGATCGGTCGGCTATTCGGTCCGTTATTCGTGTAACACGATTGTTGTCAGAGAGAAAAGAGGAAAACGAAAAAAATGTGGAAGTGCTGGCCGCAGTGTAGTGGCTGTGTGTCATAATATATTCTTTTTGCCGACTGAGCACTCATTATAGCTGCAACCAGCGGACACTTCACCGCACTTCAGATTTGAACCCGCGAGCACTGACTTGTAGTCGAGGGTCTTACCTACTCGGCTACTCAGCCGAGTTACTTACACATATCCTAAGCAACTTATGTGCATTGAATGGCAAAAAAAAAAAACAATTCTTTATAGGATGGACTGCTTTAATTTATAATAAAATTTCTACTGAAGAGAAATTTTCTAAAAAAAATTATTTAAAACTTGGAGAGTAAATAAGAACATTATAGTCGGGTAAGGTCGACCATTAAATACCCTACACCACATTGTCTAATGCAATTCTTATTTTTGTTTGAATTTACTATTACGGGTCAATTTTCATCACCACATATTAAAACTTCCACTTTTCTGCTCTTTAAAGCATCAAGTTTCGTGAAAATCCTTATTCGGATAGGATTCAAAAGATAGGCCGAGATGATCCAAATTTGGTACAGTTCATTTTTTTATGTGATGAATTTCAGTTTTCGTTATGTGAGAGGGGGTTCAACAATTGCACGGCCGGCCGAAAGTTTTCATACCACTTTAGAATACCGGAATACTACCACCTACCCACTTTTGCGGAGAAATTTTGAAAATTTCAATTTTGTTCCACATGATCACTTTTTAGAACAGGGCGTTATATTGCGAGTGGTCGAAAAGGTGGATCGGTCCCAAACCTTTTTCAATAGCGTTCGTCTTTGGGGCAAAACACGTCACTCTACTAAATTTCATCAAAATATTTCGAAATTTGCGACCTGCAGCTTGAGTACAAATGTACATGGAGAAAAAGGAGACGGACAGGCAGGCTTAGATCAACGCAGATTATGATTCTGAATCGATCGGTATAATAAAGAGTGGATCTATCTTAAGCCCTTCAGCGTGTTACATGCACACATATGTTCGCATTAACTCAATATACCCTGTACCCCAAGTGGTGTATGGTATAAAAATTCCAATAAGTTTTGTGTCTATATAACAAAACAAATAATATATTAAATAAATTTTAATAAAATTTTTAATATCATTAATTTTCAATAAATAAATTCATCGCATTTCAATTGTTTTACTCAATACATACAATAACTTGACTTTCTAAACTAAGCCACAATTAGTTTTCCTTTCTCGCTACTCGCTACTTAATATTTAAATGCAACAAATTGTTTAAAAAATTCATTTCATTTATACTAATAATTTTATTTTCTTATTTTTTAGCTTTATACCCATCACCGGGACCTGCAGGTAAATATCGGAAAGATCGGGAGGCCAATTTTTCTAATTTGCTTTTCGAATTTGCGTTTAAACACTTTTGGCTTTTGCAAATCGTAAAAGGAAGGTGCGAGCATTTAAAATTGAATACGAATCAGCTCAGTAACATAGTAAATAAAAAGTTACATAACTCGGAAAAGATGAACGATTCCAATATCTTTATAATATTACAACAAACAAACTTGACTTTTAGTATGTAAAAGTTTTGTATAATCTTTTGTTTAACTGCATCACTTAAAAGTCACTGAACACAACGATTCTCATTCTGTTTATTGCTTATCAGAGACCAATCCATATGACGGGGGACATTACTGGAAGTAATATTCCGTGGTGTGAGGAAAGAACTTCTTTCGAAAAGGACTACACACGTCTTTCTCTTCTGTTTTGTGATGTCAAACATTGTTCAGCAGGAGCTTAAGCGTTGTCCAAGAAAGGCCACGGCTTTGCAATTTTTTTTAGGATAACAAAAATGTTTTGTCTTCTTTCGAAGATCCCATGTTCGTTCTATATGTGGAAAGTGCTTTGAGTTCGGAGTTTCTTTCATGATAGACCGAATTGCTTAGCATCAGGAAAGAGAAATAATATTCGGAAGTTGGGGATAGATTTTTGCAATAATAACAATGTCTACGGTGATGAAAACAGTTTTCCTTGCGAAGGTGCTACCACTTCCTTTATAATGAAACGAATTACGTATTATTAGGGAAGAGGACTAACATTCGCACGAACGCTTAGGACTTTTTTGGAGAAACATTTTTATATAATCGCAATAATGTTTAGCGTGAGCAGACAAGTTTTTCCTTTTCAAGGTGTTACCGCTTCCTTTATGATAATACTCATTGCTTATCTCCCCACATACACACAGTATTTCGTTTATTTTCTTTTCGACAAAAGCTTTACTTTTCTGGTTGGTTTCTTTCGAGGAAAAATTCTTCCTCTCAGAGAAGCTTAAGCCCTGTTCGAGGTATGCTGTCTCATCTTAATTTGTCTAGGGGCCACAATAATTGCATAGCATCAGTAAAGGACTCTTACGTCTTAAATTCTTTGCAATAAGTACTAGGTCTTGTAAGCCCTTTTTTCGGAAACTTTAAATTCTGCCCATGAAGTGCTATCGCTTTCCACTTCACTTCATTATAGCAACAATTGTGTTTCGGAATGCAATAAGCGTCTCTTCGAAAACTTTAAGAAGCGTCTCTGCAGTTCTTGATAGGCGAAAAAGCCAAGCTTAAGTCTTGCCGGTGAAGTGCTATTGCATGTATCGTATTTGTTCAATGCTATAGTCTGCTACTGTGTCTTATGATAATTGTAACTGTTTAGTAATAGCAAAAGGCTCGTTTTTCCGGAAGGTTTAAGTTTTGTTCAGTTTACGAAATGTTGTCGTTTCGTAGCTTCTCTTACGATCACAACAGAGGAGGGCAGGTCCTATGTTGAGGTTGTTTTTTTTTCGCTTATCGTTCAGTTAACGTCGGCTTCATTTAGTGGAAGTTAAGAAAACTTTGATTGAAAATTTAAAAGAAATAATAATCATTTTAAAATTAAGGTGACAAGGTTTACCCAAACAAAAAAAAAAACTGTCGAATATATAGAAATCATTTTCGTACTACCGATTTAATCGACAATTACATGATTGATCAGTCAAGTCAAGTCGTTTTGATCTCGTCAATTGAACTGATTATGGGATGCCAGGTGATGGATTATATCGAAAATCTGCTCTTAGTCGCATAAAATGTCCTTAGACTTGATTCAATTTTATTTTAAAATCTTATTTCTTTTAAAGTGAAAATTTATCTGTTCGTGTAATCAATGTAATGTCTGTACAATCAATCAATAATTGATTTATGGGGACTTGTTCTTTTTTTATTTGCTTAATAAATGTCTGTTAATTATAAATTTAATTAAAATATTTCATTATTCATTAATATACGAGTAACAAGAGATGTATGCGAGTTTTTTTTTTTTTTTTTTGTTCAATTTTTTTTATAAAATTTTGTTTATTCTTGTATATAGATATCGTTTCGAGATTATTTTACATTAGTAATAGAAGAAAACAATTGGCTTCTGATCGCGTCCGTGAACGGTAGTGGTGAAGTAGTGAATGTGTGTAATTCATATTTTAACTAAGCGTCCTAGAATTGTTTAAGATATAGAAACCAGTTAATAAGAGAACATTTGTATAAAAGAAGAAGAAGAAGAAGATTTACGTTGCGAAAAATTTTTTTTTTAAAAAGATTTTCAATCGAGGATAAAAGGATCCAGTTCACCATGATAACCCAAATATATGAAATAAATGTAAAACGGTTAAAATTATTATTTAAACAAATGAATTCATATAATGACAACGATTCGCTTGATGGTCGAAAGGGTATAAATTTGCCCTACACATGAACTGATAACAAAATCCACTTTATTTTTATTGAAAAATTGTTGGGCAAGCATGCGCTGTTAACCAGGTTTAATTATTTACTTATTTATTCTTCTTTTTTTTTACTACCATCGATTACTCGGGAAATGTTGCCTGTACGTCCAATACAGCGATTGTCACGAAGAAGTGCGGGAGGAGGAAGAGTTAGGTCATGGCCACAGTCTAATGAATGTTTGGCCAAATGGTCCGTTTGCCGACTAAGCACTCAATATAGCTATGGTCAAGTATGGTCAAAGCCGACTTGAGATTAAGACATGCCAACACGGGCTTGATGGCTGGATTTTTTCTCTGTAATTACTTGCGTCGATTTATAATCTCAACATAGCTTCCACTTACAGTCTTCATATAGGGTAGTTGCTTAACTAAAGAAATAAAAAAAAAAAAGTTTAGATATTTTTTTAAATAAATATAAACTTTACTCGCGACAGCGATGAATGACGGTAGGACTCTTTGTTTTTGTATTCGATTAATTAGTTTACGATATATTGATAATGAAAAGTTGACGTTAGAAAAATATTTTATATTTTTTAGAATCGACTCACATATAATATTAAATGTTTATTGAGCTGCAATTATTTAAATCTTATTCTATTTACTAGAAATTGAAGATTTACTTAAAAGTTATAGGTATATAGCAAGATTTTATAATTTTATTATTATTGTTATTTCTTGACTGGTTTTCTCTTTTCCATTTTTTTTCTATATTATGTTTTGTGTCTTTTTTTTATTTAGTCATTTTAATTTTAGTTTTTTATTTTACATTTCAATGAATTCTTTTAATCGGTGGCCGCGTAATAAACGACAGTGGATTTACGACGAAATCCCAAATTGAAAAACGAGGTTTCCGACTTCTTGCGTTCATGTTCGCGTTCATGATCGCTGCCAAAATATGAAAACAAGCGTCCACCACCGCTGCCGACAGGTGGAGGACGAATATTAGTACCACTGGGTGTATTTGAGCAACGATGGCCACCGAGTGATGATAACGATTGACTTGATTGTCGTTGTTGTCGTGGTGATGCGTGATATTGTAGTAATTGTTGTTGTTGCTGTTGTTGTTGTTGTTGTTGTTGTTGTTGATTTTGTTTATTATGATTGCTGTGATGTAAAAAACCAGTTGGCGATAAATCAGTCATCTCACACGGCCAGAGGGTGACCGTAGATGGGACCTTATGTATCCCGTCCGATAATCGATAATGGTGGGATGCTGACCGGCTAACGAACCGTGGCGAGGACCTCGACCCCATCTTTACGATTTAGTTATATATTTATGTTCAAAATATAATATCAAGAATAAATTAAAAAACACAAAAAAAAAAAAAAAAATTAATAAAGACAGACATTAATGTTAATATATAGAAAGCACATTGAATTTTTTTCTAATTGTTTTCTATTTTATGAGATATTTTGTAGGCTAATAATAATTTTTTATTTATTTTTAAATTCTCATTTATTATTATTATTATTTTTTTTTAAATAAAATTAAAATAAGCCAAAACTATGTATGTTTATTATAAGGTGTGCAACATGGAACAGTGTTAGACGAGATTGTCTACCGCATATCACTTGCGTCTTTCATCCACCACCAAAAGATGAAATTCTTTTCATTTAATTGTTGCTTCAGGGTACGTGATTAGGCAGATATAGTCTGCATCGATGTGCAGGTTTACTTGTTTGGCTTTGTTTGTTTGGTTTCTACTTCCCGAAATTGAGATTAAAATTGAAATTTTGAATTTCTACGAGTCTTTAGATGTCTAAAAAGAGTGAGAGGAGTCAACTTAAAAATCTTTTACATAAGTAAAGAATGCTGCTTCTTGAGACAATTGGCTTGCAAGAGTTTGAGGCGACTGCAGGTTTGTGTGTTGGTTTTTATGGACGTTATAGCCCTTTGAGGTCCTTCATAATTGAAACGATGTCGGCTATCGATTTTTTACTTACGTGGTGTGTTCAAAACTTTTTACTCATCAACATATATATTTTGTCCTCTTCAAAGAAATCCCTCTTAGACATAATACACTTCCACCAGCGCCTTTTGCTGTGGCTTTGCGCTCTTTCGCCGGTCTTTATCGCCTTAATTTCGCCGGTCTTTATCGCCTTAATAGTGACAAAACTCCGTCCTTTCACGGGTATTTTCAGTTTCGAGAACAAGAAAAAGTCCAGAGGTCCAAGTCCCGTAAATACGGTGGCTGAGGCATGTTATCTTTGGCCACACAATTACGAACAAACAATGACGTGTGAGTTAGCACGTTATTCGAACTTCGCTGCTACACGTCTCTTGCCCAGAACATTCGAAAAAATTGTATGTCATGAGCCAACCGACATGGCGACGTTCTCAGCAACTTCTCTAATAGTGATTTGATGATTCTCCAGAGAAATTTTCTTCATTGCCACCAGTTCACCACCAATTTCATCGGTTGTTGACATGCTGGGCTTTGCAGGACAGTCATCGCCAAGCGAACGTACGTAGCCCACGTAATTTGCAAGGTCACCGTTTTTTCTGAACACACTTCGTATTTACAAAAAAAAAAAACACTTAAAAACACTGATATTTGCATAGAAAATTAGTTGATAATAAAAGAATGCTATGCAGGAATCAAAGCAGTGTGGTCGCCTGCAAATTGCAAGTTAGATTGGATAAGTTTATGAGTAATTTTTTTTAAACCCGCCAGTATCCTAACTGACATCATAACTAACATCTAAAGAGATATGTCTGTTGATTCCGTTTTAACTTTTCTTCAGTCAGATTAGTCTCACGCGAGTGCAGCTGCGGAGCAAAGTGAATCGCCTTTGAATCGCCAGTGAGGAAAGATGGATTATAGTGATGCAAGATCCAAGATGTGGCCACCCGTCATTCTTACGAATAGTTTGACGTAGACGACTTATAAAGCTCAAACAGTACTGCAGCCTGAGCCTTTGAAAGAAATTCATAAGGTATAATCGAATAATATTTGGTCTCAGTAATGTTCGATCATAGTCACTTAAGTATACTATCCTCTGATAGTAGCTACATTTTTTCTTTTTGATAATGGCCACTAGATCTTACTGCTCTTTGGTCAAATCTAGTCTGTTTAACTACACTTTGATCACTGCTACATAGCCTTAATGTTCTTTGATCACATCTGCTTTGTCTTGCTATCCTTTGATCATAGGTACTTAGTCTTAGTACTCTGGTCCAGTTGGCCTGTTTATGCATGCCTTGTCAGACGAACCCGTAATACGTTTTAGGTTCAGCCTGAGCCTTTGAAAGAAATTCATAAGGTATAATCGAATAATATTTGGTCTCAGTAATGTTCGATCATAGTCACTTAAGTATACTATCCTCTGATAGTAGCTACATTTTTTCTTTTTGATAATGGCCACTAGATCTTACTGCTCTTTGGTCAAACCTAGTCTGTTTTATTACATTTTGATCACAGCTACATAGCCTTAATGTTCTTTGATCACATCTGCTTTATCTTGCTATGCGTTGATCATAGGTACTTAGTCTTAGTACTCTGGTCCAGTTGGCCTGTTTATGCATGCCTTGTCAGACGAACCCGTAATACGTTTTAGGTTTGAAAGTAGAAGTTATTCGTCCGTGAACAAGCGCAAAGCGACTTTAATATAACGAAATTTGGAAGTAATCTCGCCCATAAGAAATGTGGATCACAGCATCAATTCTGTCTGTCCATTCGTAGGTTGTTTTAATTTTGCAAAAGCAAGGAGAACTGAAACCCGGTACATATATGTATTATATTTGGCTTATGGACCATATTTTCAATTCCCATAAGCTGAAAAAAGACTTGAAGTAAAGATCATCTAAAAATGTTATTGTTGTTAGCAGATACTTTGGCAACTTTGGCACTTAGATAAGGGCCGTGATTGATGCTAAAAAGGGTCCTAATTAAGACTTAATTAAAGCGCCGACTATTATTCAAACAAAACTTTCGATTGTTATTTATTTGGTTAAGGTGGTGGTGGATGCCAATGGTGTGACACAAGGCTGATATGTTTTTTCCTATTGTTTGCGAATGAATTTTTCTTTTTTCTAAATTCTTCTAATCGAAAATTTTGATCCATCTAATGTAATAAATCGTGTTACGATCATTTTTATATGTTATGCAGAATTAGGCGGAAAGAATTGTGGTAAGAAAAAAAAGAAAAGACTTACTCTAAGAAGTTGGAAATTGGAATTGAGAAAAAAGCTTAATTACATAATACTTATGAAATATCTGGAATCTCGCATTTAATTACGCATAAAACATTCTCTCTACACTTTCGAGAAGGCACACAAAAAGCGTTTTAGGATTTAAAAAGAGAGAAATATATATGTACAGAGATTGAGAGAGAGAGAGAGAGAGAGAAAGGCGCAGAGTATGACGGGAAAAAGAAAAGCAGAGAAAAGCATGATTTTAGAAATAAATATATTTATAAATAAATGTAGTTATATATATGTATATACATATATATATATATTATATATATACTTTAATATATATATATATATATAAGTATTTATAAGTATAAGAGTTAAGAAGCATCAACTACTTATAATACATGTTAAGCTATATTCGGTGTACTTTGTTACCACAAACACAACGTGTAAGCATTTATAAACAATATTTTAATTAAATACAACTTTCAATATATTGAATATAAATTTTCAAAGATATTTTTTTCTTTGTTTTTTTTTTTTTTTTTGTATACGTACGTATGTATATTTATAAGATGAACACAAAATACAAAATGTTTCCTCAGCTAATAAAAAAAATTCAAATTAATTGCTGGAAAAAAGTTGTACTCGGAGCAGTTAGTCAGCAATAACCGTTATTGAGATCTTATAGGGGAAAATAAGAAGGCACTTAAAAAGAAATCGTGGAATAGATTGCCAATATTCCCTCATACATGAAAGCACGCGCAAATCCACAAGGAAAGAGAATGCCAAAAATTATTCTGATACATAAAATTGGTTTAAATTGAATCGACAGAGGTCTGAGCTTTTGCTAGGATCGTATGTTGCGGCAGCAGTATGAACAAGTAAGGAAATTATATATGCAGTGATGATCGGCTATTTAGTCTTACTTTCTCACAAACGAAAAAATAAAAAGAAAGCTTTGATGCTCTATAATATCGGGTAGACGGTTTCCTTCATTTTTGTACAGACACAGACGGCTTACTCGTAGACATACGTGGAAACTGCTATTATTGTATGTTGTTGCAGTTCGTATGCAATGAACCAAAAACTTGGCTGTTGGTGGTGCTCTGTAACCGCATTCTCTGACTGATTTGGTACGCTTCCAATGCCGAATAGCTTGTATGAGCCTACAAATGTTTCAGGCAAATACGAAGTCGCCATCTTCATTTTCGCGACCGGGATAATGTTTACTGCAGACAGACATACAGGCGAAGGGACTTTCTGAATGCTGCTTCTGTATGTTGCAAAGCTTTTGACACAATGAATATATTCACTGCTTAAGATACACTAACAACCATCAAGCGTATTACATAAAATGCCCTTCAAAAAAAATCTCTGGAGTGCTTAAGTGAAAATAGGGGGATCGGCGTCAAATTTGTTAGTAACATTGGAAGTTCATACATGTTTGATATTGGAAATTTACCATATCGGTCAAGAGACATCCTCGTTCTACAACAAAAGCATTGTGCTCCGTTCTTACAAACAAAAAATTGCGTTTGTATTCATTACTCATTAATTGCGAAAAATGTAATGCTGTAATGTATGTAATGCTGGTCTTAATTGGGGAAAATTGTCCACACCCACTCAATGTTATAGAGCACAGAAATTTCTAATTTTTTTTTTTTTAAGTTTCTTCTGGGTTAGCCATAAACGTATATAATTTTTGTACTTGCTTTTACTTCGTTGTTACTTAGAAATAATTTGTCTTTTATGCAGCAGAACCAAGGATCGGTTCACGTTTCTCATTATCCAGGTATCGTACGATACGAAAGATCGAAACGTGAAACCTATAAAAAAGCGAAGTCTAGTAAATTGCATTAAGTAAACTTAATATTTATGGATTCCATATTAAATTTTCCGGTCTGTACTCTGCCGAAACAAGTCGTAAATACCGCATTCCCAGAATACGTTTTAAATAGTTTCTAGTAATAGTATGTTGCTACTTTTTGTCGTTAATTTCATGTTCATCTTTCTTTATAGCCTTGCGGCACCAATAGGTAAAATCACCGAAAATAATTATTTGATTTTATTACTTTTGAGATTCTCTTGAGATCTTCCTATGTCTACTAATTTGGTTCAATATATGCTTTTGCATCGATATTTTACTTTATATTCGCTTTAAACATGAAGTTCGTTAACTGTTCTGTTTTCCGGTCGATATTGAACAAACACTCATACGCTATCGAGTCCCATCAGCTGGATTCGCGTTAACGAAAATTACCAAAGCAAGAAGCAAATTCGATATCGAGTTTACCCGATGACGAGAACCGTAAACCGACTGTAGTACACTAGTTCATAGTCCTTTTTCTCTATATTTTCGCCACTAATCTTTTATAAGGCAAATGTTGCAATTTTTAATAATTTATTTCCTTTCCCGTTTCTTACGAGATGCGTGATCAGAGTTACCATTTTTAACGCGTACTGTTGCTTCATTTTACCTTAAGGATCTTCTCACTCTAACTTGGGCTCCCAAGGTTTAAAAACCACAATTTTTTTGTATTTATATGCTGTCTGCTTTAGTAAAGTGAGCCAAGTCTTACGTGCCGGAAGTTTGTCAAAAAGTCTCTTGTGGGCTGTGAACTTTGTTTACAGAAATGTAGCTTAGTTCCAGCATAAAGTCACAAAAAACTACAAAGAATTCAAAAACTTGGTTACATGCCGTCTTTCCTTATAATACCATCACGATCGAACATAAGACTTGAATCAATATGAGATAGGAGGGCGATTCATTGTCTCCAGTTAAACTCTCTTGTAAGCCAAATGCAAGGCAAATGCAAAGATGAACTTGACAATGTGAACGACCTGAATATCGTTAAAATCGCTCTTTAAGAAATTTACTCAGAAATTTTCCAACATTATTCATATTCATTGCAGTCCATACGATCTGCAGCAAATTGTAAATTGACTTAATTCGAGTCGCAGCGCACTTTTCTGCGGCTTTACTGCGGTTATCTTGTACGGTATTTCTTTCTTTATCCGGAAGAGCCATTGAGCTAGAGAGCAGCGCACATTTCAACAAGATTTTTTAAACTATCCAACAAACAAAATGCCCGTCCAATCACGTCAAATGACGTTCTACAAAAATTCTTCTTAGGCTTCTTTGATAGTAAGAGCTGAAGTTGATCGAGAAATGATGGACAGATGGAAAACTGCGACGGAAAGTATGTACAGTGTGTATCATATTATTAATCATGAAAAATGGTAAGACATTTATTATTAATTTAAAGAAAGGAAGACTTCAGGCTTAAGATGTATTCTAACATAATGGCAGTAAAGCCAATTATACATATTTTCATTGCGTCTTTTTAATCGAAAGCTGAAATCTATGCCTACTTAGGTCATCATGGGTTAAACTTGTTGTCAATGATATTTACAACTTTGTTTCGATTGTGTATTTTTTAAATTTTCCTGAGGAAGCTGGAATCGAACGAAACGTCTCAAACGGATTGCTGACAAACTGATATGAAATAAAATAAAACAAAAGGAGAATTTAGCCTCCGCACTTGCTTCTCAGGCAAGCGAAAGTCTTTCTTTTATTTATTTTTTTTTAATCCTACGCATAACACATGAACAAAATATATTTTCGTACCTACCTGTACAGACATTTGGAGCACTTTTTAGGTTTAGTTGGTATCAGCTTTAAAAGTTACAATTTTCTTGTTTTGCTAATATTTTCTTTAAAACCAAATATTGGGGAACATTTTGAAATTAGTATTCAACACAAAAAAAAAAAAAAAAAAATATATATAACAATTGATTAATGAAGATAGGCATACGCTTATACGATTTATGTTTGTGTGTGTGATTGTGTAAGACTTTTTACTCAAAGCCTACCTTGTTGGTGGTGAAGCGACTACCACATCACGTCTACAAAATGCGGGCCGACTGTATTAGAAGACGGGTTGAAAATTTTGGCAGTTGATGTCGGGATATAAAGAATGTCAAATAACATACAGCATGTGTGCAAGTATGTAAGTTTATATGTGTAAATTTTTTTTTTTTTTTTTTTTTTTTAGTTTTTCAGTGCAAATTATGTGTTCAAACGTGAATCCAATCGGGTAAGGCGGTTTAAGGAAATTTTTTTTTTTTTTTACAAAGAATGTGAAAGAGAGAGAGAGAGAGAGAAAGAAAAACATAGGAGTATTTGTAAGCTAAACTTTGGTTAGTGTTTATCTCAAACCAAATAGAAAAATAAAAAAAAAAAATAAAAAAAATAAAAAAAAATAAAAAAAAATTGAAACACTAATAGTAATTATAACTTACAACACAACTAATGTTACTTGAAAATAAAAAAAAAAAAAAAAACAATTTAGTTTAGTTGTTGAGAGTGTCATTAGAAGTTATAATAGCTTGAGATAGAGAGAAAGAGAGAGTGAGAGAGAGTGAGAAAGAGAAAGAGAGACAGGTGGAAAGTACATATAAGGCACTGTGCACAGAGAAAGTTTGCAATGATGAAAGTTCTCAAGAAGAATAAAGGTGTTGAAGACATAGAGTGGGACAAAAGAAACATCAATTGACATCAATAAATGAATGAAAAAGATATCTTCAACCATTGAAACATTTTTTTATCGATTAAAATTCATTTTCAAGTTTCAAAACTTACCTGCTTGAAAATAAGGAAATAATAAAAATTAAGGCTTGCCGTACACTACTAGTTGCAAAGCGAATTCGCATGTGGTAATGCAAAATTCAAAGCAGAATATATTTTATCCGGAAAAATATTACATGTCAAGATGTGCTATTCCAAAATTAACTGATATTCCAAAGTTTTACAATTAATTTAAACAATATTAAGTACTTGAACCGGAAGACGAAGCGTAGCGCAGTTTTCTTATGTCAGTTTGAACTTTTCTTGATCATTGTCTGTAGAATGTTTCCGTAGAGAGAGAGAGAGAGAGTCACATTTTCTTTTGAGACAACGGGTTTTTTGAAATGATATCGTGTAAAATCTATTCTATTCTAAGGCTTCATTAACATGTAGTCCATCAACAGTTCATCGTAAAGCACTCTACCTTTTCAAAGGGTGTATTATGTTATCCAAGCTTTTTCTTTTATAAAAATAATAAAATTATACTCATTCAACTTTGCTCCTTGCCTCGGAACCGATTGAAACTCTTTTTAGAAAAGTGAAAAGTCAATGAACTTCTCGTGGCAAATACGATAAGTGAAGCACGAAAGAAATATTAAAAATAAGAGCATAATTCAAAGATTATATGCGAATTAAAGCCCAGCCTAAGATCCAGTTGCAGAATAATTTTGTACAAGCAACTGTGTTGATGGAAGAACTGCATTTTAAGGATCATTTCTCGCATTTTTATCGTAAACTAATTTTCAATCATAAGCTCGTTTTTTTAGGCGCACATCAATCGAAAATGTGTGGAGAAAGAGATAGGGAGTGACCGTAGCTTGAGAGATCGGTAAATGCTTGGCTTTACCCACGCGACTTCTTAGCTTAGTTCGAGCGAGAGAAAAATGATAGAAAATCGATCAATCAAACTACGATAGCCCTTCGGTTACGATTTAATTATGAAAATTCTTTGTTATAAATAGTCCTTGACGGTGGAAAGCTTTCGATTATCCGGTGGTGAGAGATTCTATTAGAAAACTTTCAATATCAGTTCATTTTGGAACACTTTTTATTTAGAAGGAGAAGCTTAAATACAACAAACAAAGCAAAGTAAGAGATTAATTTATAAAATCTTAAAAAAAATTACTTCAATGATAAAAAACAGTAAAAAAAGTGTTAAAGTACACGTACATTCCTTTTTGTTTTGTTTTGTTTTGTGTTATTATACTTATTATAATGATTTAAATACCGGTATTAGGGATTGGATTAGTAGAAGTAGTAGTAGTAGTAGTAGAAGTAGTAGTAGTAGTAGTTGCAGTGTAGTCTTTAAATCTTCCATTTTTATCCATTTTAAAAGGAGTTTCATTTTAACAAAATTTGCAGACATGAAAGGCACAGCGCGCACAGTTACATTCAAAATGTACATAAAAATATATGTATTTGATGTATATATGATGTATATATATATATATAAATATATATGTATATATACATAAACATATATGATGAGAAAGGAGAAATTATCGAATAAATTAGAATACATTTCAAGAAAATTATTGAAGAAAACAAATCACAAACAACATAACATTGAAACGGGGAAGAACACAAGACCCAGAAAAATAAAATTAAATCGAATATCGTAACAAAGTAATTAAATAATGAAACGGTGTTAGTAGTAGTAGTAGTAGTAGTAGTAACGGTAGTTAATTAATAACATGAACGTTGTATTTAAAAACCATAACAGAAACACACACACACAGATTTATATATATATATATATGCATATATATTTATATATAGATATATTTAATATGAAAAAAAAGATAACGATAGAAGAATTCGCAAATAACCAACAATGACACTCTTTTTGTTTTCATTTCATTTTTGTTCGCTGGAACAACTTAAGAAGAACAACTTAATGCAGAAAATGCTTTAAAAAAATTGAAATTAGCCTCGTTTTCGAAAAAGTTCGTAAAAAAAAAACAAAATCATAAAAACATTTTTGATTTGAATTCGAGAACTTAAGAGGAGAGAAATGAAATTTTTTTTTTTTTTAATTGTAAAGCAAATCCTGTTTGGATTTTCTTTCGCTTCTTGTTGTTGTTTGTACGGTTTTGCTTGTTCGGCAATAAAACTCACCTCGCATTGTGACCCAACAAGATGATATTTCTGGAAAATACAACGAAACACCGTATATGGGGTTTTTTTTTTTTTTTTTTTATGTGGTTATGTGGTATTTTTTTATAGTTTGGGGAAAAGAAAAAGAGAGAGAGAGAGAGAGAGAGAAGAAAGTGAAGAAAGAGAAATAGAAAATCGTTCTTTACTAGGGATTATCTTTCGCTTTGAAGAAATTTTTTTTTTTTTTTTT
>CCAG010009826.1:0-22686 GCA_001077435.1 Glossina morsitans morsitans
TACATATATATATATATATATATATATGTAAATATCGTTTGTTTATACAAAAGTATGCAGATAAGTAACAATCAATGACTACAACTTTTTGTAGCTCTACGAAAGTTAATGATAAATAATGTGAAATTACTAAACAGACAGAAAGAGAGAGAGAGATGAGATGTTCTTATTATATATATATATATATATTATAATATAGTAAGTAGCCAACTGGAGGTTTCAGTAAAGAATTCTTTACAATGCTTATTAAACAAATGGATTGATCCTGAAAGACTCTCGTTTCCAGGCAGGTGAAAAAGTATAGAGAAATAGTAGTAGAAATAAGAGATAGTTTGAAAACCTAGTAATGGGTTAAATAAATTATTTAACTCTGCCAGTAAACTTTTTGCTTTTGCTTTTTTTTTTCCCTTTGTTATATAAAAGCTCAAGCTTTCTTTTATATATTTTTCTGTATTTTTTTTTTGTTTTTTTTTTTGTTTTTTTTTTTTTGTACAACAACTACAAGCATGAAAACCTTTTAAAGGAGGCCTTTAATAACGCTCGCTTTACACAAGTACTGGTTAAGGTTTTCATTAACTGATTTTGTTTTTCTTTTGCCAAAATGAAAATTATACAAATTTATTTTTATAAGAACAACAACAACAATAACAACCGCCTACCGAGTGATTATAATGAATATCAGCTAATTCACAACAACACTGGTAACGTAGTATAGCACGACCACTTTTTCTGAAATGAGTTGATTTGAAATTTTGTTTTTTTTTTTTTTTCAAAGATAATCAAAACCATTTATTTCAGCAAAAAAAAAAAATAAGAAATATTTATTATTGAAAAGGGAGAAAATAAGGGAAAAATATATATAAAAACAAAATTGTAATTATTACTTTTGCTTGTTTAATAATACGGAAAAGATGTTGTTTGATTATATAAAATTATTTTACGAAATGGAAAAATTAGCTTAAAAAACATTCATTCAGTTTTAGCAAAATTAAAGGGGAAAAAGGTAGTAACACGCTTGGAATTTCTATATAGAAACAGAAGAACTTAAAATCTTCAACGTACCTTAATAGCCGCGTTATGTAGTCGGGCCAATTTTCTGGGAACATAACCAAAAAGAAACCCACTGCTATTAGTATCACACCAGCCAGTTTCATGCCAGCGAATGTCGCACCATACAGAACTACATCCAAAGCTGAAGACGAAATAATTTCATTTAAATTTTTGTACGAAGAACAAAAACATTTGTTTAACATCAAAATTTTTTAGGACGTACCTCCCGAAACCGGTACTGCTGTAATTAAACCTAACGTAACAAACATATTATAGGTAACAGCAGAACTAAATTGCATTAATATATGAAAGACTGCAAACGAATGCACAGGCGAGACAACACATAAAAAAAAGAAAAAAAAAAAAAAAAAGAACAAACAATGTTTATAATTCATTTAATAATAAAACAAGTAGTGGAGAGCTTATAATTCACATAGCTTACCTAGTAGCAGAATGCTAGCAATCAATAATATTATCCAGGGCATACGATCTGAGGGCATAGATTCTGTGCCGGTAAAATACAAGGCCACACAAACAGGCCATATGAGCAATGCATTTAAAAATCCCAATGTAGTAAATGTGAACGCAATTTGGCCCACTGGTGGATCGCCCATCACTTTGCGAAACATCACCTTAATGAAAAATGCAGTCTCATTATAGCCACACGAGCGTATATGCACTTGTAAAAAAATGTATGTATGTACTTGAATGTGGCGTTAGTCAAACAATAATAGCAACAGCAACAGCAACCGCAACAACAACAACAACAATTTAATAAAACACATCTGTTACATAAACCCGCAATATATTATGCTGTTTATAAATCAACGTAACGTTACTGTAGTCGCATGTATACCATATAACGTTAACAAGGATAAAAAGTTGTCACAGTTTGTATGTGTACTGTTGATGGTCTTTCTTTTTTTCTTTTTCTCTTTTTTTTTTTTTAAACAATGTCATATGTCTGTGTTCCCACAGTGAGTGGGTTTAAGTCTTTTCCAACCATTTACTATTTAATATCAAAAGAGCATACAATAATGCGTATCCTCTCAGACAAATGTATCCCGAGCGACTAATTCTTAGTTCCCTTAGTTTCGAGACAGATCGATGTATTTAAAATGATGAATCTTTTCTAGTATTTGTGAAGAAGTAAGGGATTTTTCATCAAGAGCCTCCCTGACCGGATAAAGTCTAAGTAAACCACAGAAACAGAATCTCTACGCTTTTGTTTTCATGTACAAACCACCCAGGGGCTATCCCCTACAAGTGCGGACACGTCGGTGCTTAGGCAAAGTTATAAACAGAGAGGGGGGCAAAAAGGAAACAACACCTGCGCGAGTGCTTCGGAGTGTCCTCTAAGCATTTGGTGGATTTTTTTCATACAACCCCATGCCCAAAACTTAAAAATTATTCTCTTATTAGGATATTTATGGAGAGCGTGCCTAGCGTGCAAAAAGTTGCTGACATTAAAAGTAACTTTCGATGAAACATTTGCGTAATTTACAAATGTCCCTAAAGGGTTCCCTAATCACTCTATGGACGATGATAAATTGAGACTCGCAGTAGTTATAAAAAACAGTTTTCGCATCACTACTAAAAAGTGTTTTTTATGCGGTGAATAGGAACCGCTTAAACGTCCAAAAAAATGCCGCACAAAAACAGATTTGAGGGTAAAATAGAAAACGAAAACGCAAACAAAAGAGTAGCAATTTTAAGAGCTTTACGTATCAATTCCAACTTTGCAAATGTCTTGAGTAATCGTAGGGCACACTACGTTTCCTTTGATATTATTCTTATACCGGATTGAAAAAAGTTCATGGAAAAGTTCATGGAGTTGATGGATATAACGACAATTCTAAAATAGATGACACAATCGAAAACTCACCTCAAAGCCAAGTTTTGAACTTCAGTTGAAAATTGCTGTAAGAAATTCACATTCTCGCCTTATAGTGAATTTAGAAAACCTGACCTGCTCCACCTATCTGTATGTGTATAAATAAAGTGAATTTTTTACTTCTCAGTCGAGCGCCAGTAAGGGAAAGGAAATTTTATGGCATTGCATGTTTAGAAGCTTAGTTGTGCGTGTATCTCGAAGGAAAGTGAATATGTTTCCGGGGATTTATTTTCAGTGAAATTGAGCGTCTGCTATGAAGTAAGTGTCACAAAGTACGTTATTCAACATATTGTGCAACGCTAGCCATCATTTCTCTCGAAAGGGTAACCAGCGCCAGTAAGCTATTCATAAATGCGAAAATTTTATGGATACCGTCACAAGAAAGGAAGCCCTCCTCGAAAAGATAATGATGTGAGTTACAAAAAGATGAT
This sequence comes from Glossina morsitans morsitans, assembly GCA_001077435.1. Classification (NCBI taxonomy): domain Eukaryota; kingdom Metazoa; phylum Arthropoda; class Insecta; order Diptera; family Glossinidae; genus Glossina; species Glossina morsitans. Next base: position 3,376 of record CCAG010009826.1, read on the forward strand.
TGAAAAGGCAATGGCAAAACGTTCCAGTTAAATGCTGCTAACGACCGAGTTTATTATATGTTTGTCTCCCCCTACTTCTCTCGCAACTTTTGACCATCACCACGTGTGGGTTACATTGAATGATTTGTAATATATATACTTAGATATTTACAGGGCCGTGTGTCATCATTGGAAAGGAACTACGATATATTGGCTTTTGACAAGTTGCCCTCCAGCTCAATTTTGTTAATTCTTGGCACTAGTGCTATGCTTGCGTTTTCAAATGTCAAGTGCGGTAGAGTTTGCTTTGGTTGTAGCTATGGTGAGTGCACAGTCGTTAACCACACGTAATAGAAACAAAAAAGGAAAAAACAAGTTACAACCAGCTCGTCCTTGGACGTTCACTTCATCCCTTTACCGTAACGATTACCTCAGTTGGTATTACATTTATTCAAGCTTTGATTACAGCAACGCACGATTCAACAGGATTCATTCATCGAATTCCGCAATGGCATTGCTCCAGCACAGAATGTGATCTACTTGAAGTTCTGATTGCGCTTTAGCGGTATATTTTTCCCTTTTAAGTAAAACGCAAGAGTACTGCTTTCGGATGAAAAAGTTGTAGTTGAAGATTTGTCCAACATACCAATATGCTTTCTATATGTATGAAGCATATTTATTTTAATGCGATGGTTGCTTCATAGGGTAATATATCCACAGCTTTTAAGGACGTAGCAATGGTTATATTAATTGATATCAATGTTGCTGTCATAAGAGTTTCAACGATACTGTTAGGAACTTTAGATAAACAGACGCAATTGAGAGGTCCTCACTTTTTAATGCTCAGTGAGACAATATCTCTAGTAAGCGATTTAAATGCAAAAGAAGAAGCACTTACGGGCATATCAATAAACTGTAGTGTATACACGATAGGAAGTGCGATGCTTCGTCTGTGAATAATCAGCTCAGGAAGATATTCCCAATTTAATGTTAATATCTTTTTCCCTTTGGGCAGAAGAAGGTCTGCGAAGAGAGTCCCTAAAACAAACCCTTCAAAAAATATACATCTAACATCGAGTCTCTGTATTAAAACCGTTCTTACAGTTAACTAAATGATTCCCTGTTGTGCTCAATTAAATCAAAAAAATACAAAGGCAAGGTATGTTCAGTTTGAAGAAAGCTTTACACGCCTGTATTCATAAAACAATCTTTGCTTTCTCGCAAGCACAAAGATATCTTGAATAGTTAACTCAACTCTAACGTTACGTGTATTAGTGCGTGTATTGTAAATTCCATTTTAAACGGTTCTATGTTCTATAAGTCACTTACCCGGAATACCGCATAACAAGCAGCCGCTAACGTAGCCAACACTACGCCGCTTAATGTTTCGCTCTCAGTAATACCGTCCATGTAGGCTAGCAAAGCGATGCCAGTGTCACATAATATAACCGCAACAATCTTTTGCAACGTTTTCATTAAAGAGAAAGTCAAGTCAAGAGCAACGAAAAATACAAAAAGTAAAGTAAACATTAATAGAATTTTCTGTGAGAATTCAGGTATCACGTGTAAAAAAGCAAATTACCCGCACTCCCACAAATTGCTCATGTAAAATAACCCAAGATAGTAAATAGACACAGGCAACATTGGTGGCAAACAATGCCATAGCGTCGGTGGCAAATAAAGCACGCAGTGATAATGTATATAAATAAGTGGTCAAAAGCCACAGCACACAAAACGACAGGCAGCGATTAATGAAACGACCTGAAGTTAAGTTGAAAAAAAAAGAAAAGTAAAATTGATTTTCTTTAATAACGATATATACCTTTTTATAAAGTCGAGTCAAGAGACTTACCTACAGTGAAACCACGATCACGAAAACCTCGTAAAACATCGCCTAATATTTCACCCGGCTTATCACATTTTCTTAATGAAACTCTCCCCAGTACATAAATCGGAAAGAACAAGAATGAAAAGTTTGTAAAAAACCAAGCAGCGAAAAACGGGGCACGAAAGACATTTGTTTGTACAGCCGGTTCCGGTATGTGGAAGATTTTTGTAGCGTCTTCTACGTCGGCCCCGACACCCAATGAATTATCGCTTATGGGTAATAGAGCGTCATCATCCTCACCCATTATATTAACTAAATCATCCGTAGATTTGTCGATGTCGTCGATATTATCGAGCATATAGGAGCTACGATTCAAATACAAGAACTTTATACAATGTGTTGCACCCACCCATGACGCTGTTACTAGTATTGTAACGCAAACTCCGAAATACATTTTCTGCGCTAGTTCAGAGCAACAACTTTCTTTGCATGCTTTTAGGCGGGGGAAACGTGTTATATGCGTGGTTTCGTTCACTCCAAGCTCACTGTTGGATGAGTCATTGTCGTTGGCAGCATTAGGGACATTGGTAGTAACGGTACTGCCACCACCTGCGGTGCGTGCGGCAGCTGCCGTTGCCGCAGTAGGACATGTATCGGGATGTATGGTAATAACTTCATTGGGATCTTGTTGACTCGACGACACCGAGTCTTGGTGGGTTATCTGAGGGTTACTTGTGTTTAGAATGTTGGTAAAACCGCCGTCGTAAGGACCGTTCGGAGAATCACCGGTAACCACCACGGAAGGCGTACGTACGCGATGAGTCTTTGGATTAAAAATAGCTGGTATTTCACCGTCTCGTGTCATGCTATCGTTGGTCTTGTTGTTCTTTTAATAGCAAATGCATATTCTGATTTGTTTTTCTTGTTTTTCTTGTTTTTTTTTTTTTGCGTTTATTTTAAATGAAGTCTTTATTCTTTGGGGAAAATGCACTTAATTGATCTTTTGCTTTAGGAATTTTATTTGATCTTCACAGTGATAAAAATAAAAATTGACTGAAAGAAACCACAAAGAAGTTGAAAATCGAAAACCTTAACACGATATGATTTTTTTGAATGCGACTTGAATTTAGTTTTTTTTTACCTCTTTCAAAATGACTCTAAAGACCTAACGCAATCCTATGGAGATCGAAAAATTTTCTACTAATATTCAACGTCTCAATTAGGTGAGCAGCGCTTATACGTTGCCCAATGTTTACTATGGCGTCACTAATACAAAATCGGCTGCTCGCGCTGCTCGAACGCGGTCTTTTAAGTCTCCAAGGATTCTAGCAATTACAGTCAAAGAGTTGGCAACGTTCTAGTACAAACATGTAATGCAAGTCTAATCAGTTCAGACATTTAAAATATTTTTTCATTTTTATTTCATTCTTCACATGCAGGAACTCGACTAATAACAAATGACAGTCGAGTTCAAATAACTCTTAAAGTAAATCTTAAATTATTTATTAATTAAAAACTAATATAAGTATAATAAGACAAATCAGAAGGAAAAGAAGGAAAGGGAAGTACACAATTAGCACAGGGCCACACCCACAACCGGTACAGGACCAAATTGCTAATTAACCCCTAAGCCCTCACAAACATGCATAAGCTTGGCAACCAGACTAGATAACAACAATTCATTTTCGAATCGGAAAGACTTTTTAGGTATAAAGCTGGCTTAAATACGACATAGGCAGATCACGTGTGTTAAGCAATGTGGCTTTAATGGACTTTGAAGAGTCCGATAATGAGAATAAATGATAGACGTCATTTAGGTTTTTGCAAACAACTCTGAGCGGGTTAAACAGCTCATAATTGTATTTGCATTGGCTAAGCCGAACCAAGGTAAAGTGCCTAGAGAAGCGGTTAGGAACATTGAAACTTATTTCGCCAACTAATGACGGCGAGTCAATAGCACAGTTTATTACTTTGATTGCGAAGGAGACTCCAAGAATAAATCTACCTTTCTCAAGAGACGGTAAGGAAAACAGAAGCAACTTATTTTCATAGGGGCGAAGAGAGGCAATCGGATCCCAACCCAAATTCCTCAGGGCAAACAGCAAGAATTGCTTTTGTATAGATTCAATTGAATCTACATAGCACCTATATGAAGGAGACCACACAACAGAAGCATTCTCCAGTATTGGTCTAACCAAGCACGTGTACAGCCTTTTAGTAATATATGGATCGTCAAGCTCTTTGGACCACCTCTTTATGAAACCAAGCGCGGACCTAGCTTTGCTTAACGACAACTCGACATGCAAATTAAAGCGTAACCTATGATCAACCTGGAGGACACCTAAGTCAGTGAACGACTCGACATCCCCCAACTTGTGTGAATCTATGAAGTAGTGAGTAATAAATGACTTCCTTCTTGAGAAAGAAAGCTTCTTACATTTATTTAGGTTTAGCGCCATATGATTCGACGAGCACCATGCCACCAAATTATTCAGGTCAGTTTGAAGCTGAAGTGACTGCGATTCTAAGGAAAAGGAAGAAAACAGTTTCACATCATCAGCATGCATTAAGATCTGGCTGGATATAATCACCGAAGGCAGGTCATTAATGTATAGATTAAATAAAATGGGTCCTAAATGGCTACCTTGAGGTACACCAGACATAACAGGGAATTCATTTGAGGTGGTGAAGTTAAACAAAACCCTGAATGATCTATCATGGACATAAGAGCTTATCCATTTAACTAAGCGGGAAGGGAAGCCAGAGGCTTGAAGTTTAAAGATAAGTAATTTATGATTAACCAAATCGAACGCTTTGCTAAAATCAGTGTATATGACATCAGTGCGAGAGCCACTAGAAAAAGACTTGAAGACATGACAAGTAAACTCAAACAGATTGGTGACCGTAGATTTACCTTTTCGAAAGCCATGTTGGAGTGGAGAGATATAAGATTTGGTGGCAAAAGCCAGATGCTGAGTCACAATATTCTCGAATAGTTTAGGCAAGTCACTCAACTTAGCGAGGCCTCTATAGTTCTCAACAAGTTGTCTACTCCCACATTTATGAATAGGAATGATAAAACAACTCTTCCAAAACAAAGGCAAAACACCTAGATTCGAGGACTGATTAAAAATCTGAGAGATGACGTCACATGGCTCAGCGGCGCAAGATTTAAGTACGCATGATGAAATTCCATCAGTTCCATCAGGCGCACAACTGTACACTAGGGTTGTATGAAAAATTTTCGATGTAAATGAGAAAAAACAATTTTTTTTTTTTGCAAAATTCAGTTCAGCTCTCTCAGCTTAACTGTCCTCAAACATCTCACTACTTCAAAACTCTCACGAAATGCTCGTTACTTTTGCTTTAATTTCTGCAATGATTTCTTGCAACTTTCCTGGAGCATGCAGTGGGTGCGGCGGCAATTTCGTCAACGGCCGGTCGGATTTCTTCAACATCAAGAAAGTCAAGTAGCTTCCAATCCCATTCTTACAGGAAAAGTTAACAAAATTTTTATGGTCTCAAGTTATTTCTAATGAATGTTGTTAGCGGCAATGATGCTGTAACATTAAACCTGTTTCATGTCATTTAACTTTTTTTCTTATTATTATTATTATTATTTAAAACATGAATAAATATCGAATAGAAATTACATTTTGATTGACTTTTGTGTTGGAAAATATCCTTCAAAGTAGAATGAAATCAAGCCTAAAGAGCAATAGAAACTAAGACACCTGTTGTTGTTGGGGTTCAGTTAAATAAAATGCTTAAATGTGAACACTTAACATATGCTAATATTTTTCAAACATTTGCAAACAAATCACAAATAAGTTCATAAGTGCGTGCATACATCTGCATCAACGTTATTTAAAGAAAATTTCTTGTCTCCGATAATATATTATGTGCTTACGGTAATATATGGAAAGAGAGAGAGAGAGTCATAAAGGAAATCTGAAGGTAGTCGCACTAACAATCTTACAATATTTCCATTTCATTTTCTATCTAAATGAAATGTGTGCATAACACGCACAAGACTTCACACAATATGAAGTACATGTCTCCCTAATGGATTGCAATGCAATACAACTGAGATGCTTTTCAATTTACTATTGCAACAAAATGGCAAAGATTAGAAAACTGCACACACAATGATGTTTGGGACAAATCTCACCTACCGTTTGTACCACTGTCTACACTGCGTAGATATGTCATCCAAAGTCGTTACAATGTATTATTTTGCAATTTATTTTTTAGAAGATACTGCAATGCCATAGCGAACTGATAGATTCCACCATCGATTAAGGCCCTCAGTATTAAGTACACCACCTCACTGAGGCTAATACAAGTCCTCACACACTTTCTTCAAAAATTGTACCTCGTTGCCCTATTAAGGCTTAATTTTCGCAAGAACACTTATTATGGGAGGGGATACGAAAAACAGACCAATATGGGACACATTTAGGCTTATATCAAGTTCTTCTGTATGTCGCATATATATACATACACACATAACACACCTTTATCACAGTTGGTGTGGGATATAAATGACGATAACAAGAGAAATGGCGTTACTTGCTCCTAAACATTCAACATAGGAGTGTACACTTAATAAATTTATGAAAATGGATCATGCAAAGGCTTAAGCAGTTGCCATCCCTAATGAATAGAGATCAAGTGAAAATAGCAAAATAGAAAGGAGACTTTTATAATAAAGACATAAATGGATCCTACTGGAGATCAATTGCAGGCATCAATGGTTTTTGGGTAGTGAATCAATGAACATCAGCTGATCAAGATCTACGGTTTAGGGACCAATGGTAAGAGGCAAACCCCACCCTTAATAAAGATTAGGCAGCCGGTCTTAGTGGATTTCGTAATCAAGCACGTAAGCACTTTCGGCTCCGTTTACTAAACTACGTCACTATCAAAAAAAAAGTAAGGCCGGAATGAATCGTTTTGCGGAATACTTAACGTCATTGGGACATTTGCGCTACTGATAACGATAGCACAAGAGTTTTAGGAAGACGTTCAAGACTTGCCACGGGCTTCGAAGCAAACATGATTTCGATTTCGCATACATGCCTTCATTTGCGTGTCCTACGCTTAGGAAATAGGAGTATTTCATATTAAAAATTCGATGTACGAACATTGCTTCTCTTATATTTTCATAATTTGCACTGGAATTCATTACATCTATATATAGCTAATTAATCGATTCAACTGCATACCAGGAGAGATTAGTGAAAGGAACGACTTTTTTTCAAACAAAATTACTACAGCACGTTAAGTTCCGTACTTTGGTAACACCTAATCGAAAGATTAACTCGCCCAGTCGCCGGCCACAGGTGCGTCCATTTCATCATTTCACTTGCAAAGCTCGGAATTACCGGGAACAGGATGATTAAAGTGAACTTAAATTTGCTTCACTTGCTACATACTTGGCCTGAACCTATTTAAGCCATGAGAACCGGGTTTATATTTTAATTACACCAAATGTCGAACTCAAACATGACTTGTCCGCGCTTATGCTGTTATGCACAAGTACTATAAACTCAGGATGTTTAAGGAATGCCGTCATTCAAATAATGGTTATCCACAAGTCGATGAAAACTTAATGTAGGTTTTTCGCTTCTTCTTTTCTAATTGCTTCCTCTGCCTCTTGATATTCGTTGTAAACAACACACTTCTCCTTGAGTGAAAACCTTTTAGATAGAATTCACAGAAACTATTGAAATGACAAAAAGTAGTTTACATGAAATTCATGTTATGTACGTACTTATATCCTACCAAAAAAACAAAAAAACAACAAAAAAAACTAACTGGGGATTTTATATTAACAATGATCAAACATACCATTAAATAATAATTAAAAATTAAATGGGAAATTTTCATTTGCCAACAATTAAAAATTTATGGGAAAAAATTATAACAAATTAGAAAATGAAAAAATTCACACGCTATATGCTTAATGTCAGATTTTATAAACAATTAAAGCGTTTTATAAAATATTCAAACGTTTTGTTTGCCCCCCTTGTACACGGTGCACACGGATCACTTCGTTATTAGAACAAATCATCGTTGAATGTAAACTTTTATCTCTACATCTAACGATGAGGTATATTTTACTTTTATTGCTCCATTTAGTTTATTGATCCATTCAAGATGATCTTAACACGTATATGTACCAAAGAATTGGGGTTAAATTGGCCCAAGTCTATATATATATAGAAAGATAATAAACTATTTCTATGTTTTTCATATCACTTCAGTTCTCACTGATAAGCTCCCTCCCTAGTTGAGCTCTAAACCTTTTTTCGCCTCTAACCCAGCAATGATTACATATTTATTAATCTTGAACTAAGTTTAAAAATATAGATCCTTTGACTTGTCAGATAAACAAAAGAAGAATCTGCGGACAATTAGCTAACGTTCGGGTTTTGAAAAAACTTTAAGATTTTGAAAATTATTAGATGTTCATAAAATGAATAACAAGTTTGGAATGTAGATATGAACGTGGTTGTGATCTTGAAAATATCGCACCCACCACACCCCATTAGATTAAACGATATATTGTCAGAGAAGAAAACAACGCGTATTATTACTATAGTTGTTCCGATTTTGTATCAATTTCGGTATTCCGAAGGAGGGGTAGAATAAATACAGGGTTGCTAAGTCTCTCAAATCACATCGAAAAACATACCTTGTGCTATCTCTTTGGCGTTCTTTAGAATACGGCTTTAAAATAATTTCTCGAACTTACGTAGTTAATCCATTTGCTGTTTTATTTTCTTAAGGATGCCCTGTTACAGTCATTCGTAATTAAACACTCGTTGAAGATGTTCAAAAACTAATTTAACAGGATAAACGAATTACATATAATTTTATTTGTTCAACCCTAGAAGCTAGTATTTTACTCATTCAGACTCTTCCGAATAGTCGATATATGGTATACAACTCGTGATGCAGATAAAACTCGCAGCTTTCGAAATATTTCGGTGAAATTTTATACACTAAAATATGTTGATCCAAGCATGAACTCTATTGAGACTATGCTCGATCTGACCGCTCTCAATGTCAAGGCCAATATATAAAGAGCACATAAGAGATCATACGAAAACTAAACCTTTGCAGCAAAACCTAGGTTTTGCCATTTAATGATGGAAATCACTCGACTGCAGCAGCCCAGCATTTAAAGCCACTTTCGTACGAAGTTCTATTCTTCGAAGCTCCTTCCATGCAAACGTTCCCGTCAAAAATAAGCATTTAGGTGGCAACCCGATATAATTTTTGTTCTTTCATGACGAAAATAGGAGAAGAAGAACAATAAATTCTTTTAAAAAAAAAATTAATTTCATGTTACGGCGTTAGTTTTTGACCCCATCCATTATAAGTGTTCTCATCAAAAGTAAGAAGCAAATTTTTTACAGCACAAAGAAAAAAATTATTTCTTCATTTTCCCTAAAGATGTTGACATCTATCGACCTTACCTTTTATACCCATCCCATCACAGTTGTTGTAAAAGAGACTAAAAAAAACAAAGGCAAAAACTAAATTTCTATCCTCTATAATATTGTGCGGGCATAGGTGATTTTCGCTCTTTCTCTAGAATATGAGTAACGCGCGAAAAGCACAGAAGTTGTTCCTGCAATGTAGGCGTGCCGTTCAGTTGATTCGGAACATTTTCAAATTCTTTTGTAAATTTGCAGGCCAAGAAGGGTTTTTTTTGCCAACGGAAACATGTTTACCACAGATACTACACTCTCGAATAGACGGACAGATGGACAAATCAACAGACGGACTTGCTTTGGTGAATTCCGAATCCGACACTAATCAGGAATGTATATATAGTTTATAGGGCTTTTGACGCTCGCTTCTACGCGTTGCTTCTAGAATAAATTGAAGGCTCCATACTCTGGTAAGACGTAAAGCAATCATGTCGTCTTAATTACATAAGGGGTAAATGCATCTCGTTTCACTTACTATAATTAATATGAAGAAAAATTAAAGAACCTTTTTGGAATAATTTGGAAGGTAGAGCAAAGGATTGAAACTCCAGTAACGTGAATCAGTTGATATTTCAACTTCAAAATTTTACTTGTATGTCGTGTTAAGGAAAATGATTCTTTTTATTAAATGGTTAAAGAACAATATTCCATATAAAGCACTTGAAGTTTTCTTATTTCGTACTTGGCATTGGATAGTTTGCCTGCCTGCGGAAAGCAACGAATTTCTTTTTCTTCTCCTATGAGCTGAAGTAGTTTCTCTTTCCCTTTTTTTTCTTTTGTTTAACGGCACTACTGAAGTGTGAGAATATAATGGTTTTGTCATCCACTCAAAAATGTGCATTAAAAAGCTAAGAAGGCGCACTTACTTGATCAAACCAAGATTTTGAGACGATTTATTCTCCTCAGTCGATTAAAAGTTTGCTAATATTGAGATATTGAGATAGAAGACATTCTTGTATATCCTGGGACGTATGCATATATTTGACTTGTTAATTGTTACTATTCAGGCGATATAACATCTTTAGACCGTATACTTGATCAAAGGATGATACGAAGCGTATTTAGTCTGTCCGACCGACGTTGCCTGTTAAATGCACAAATATTGACAAGGAAAACTCAAGCTTGGAAAATTCCACCATTAATCCAGAGGTAGACGTGATTTACTATTCCGAATACTAGGAAGCACGAATTGGAGACCGCACACATTTGATTCGATTTATATTTGACCAACGTATACTATAGAGCTTCGCTTTCTAGCTTCATTTTCCTGTCCAACCGAGATATATTTGCTACGTTATTTGGGTTGCACTAAATTACCTATAAAATATACATAGTTGATCAGATCAAATTACTGAGACGATCAACTGTCTTTTATCAAAACTGTCAGAGGTCGCAAATATTGACTAATGAAACTTGTGAACACGACAAGTATAAGCATTGAAAACTGCATCTTAGAGCATTATCTCAAGACAAGAGAATAAATTTCAAAATGGACCTGACAAGCCTACAATTGCTAAAATTTGAGAAAAACTTTTTGGAAAATAAAAAATTCAGATTACAGTCCAGATTTATGTAAGAATATAATGAATGTAAGAATCATAAGAATTGGCCAGTGCTGTCGAGCAAAACGTTTGGTACGGAAATGATTCAAATATCAAGTCAAAATTCGCTTCGATATATTTATTGCAGGGCCATTTTAATGTTAAGTGCTGTGTCGGCAGTGGTATCAACCAGTCGACTCAAGCATAGGTGTTTGTGATATTTGAGCCGGTGGTTGGATACAGAAGATTCACGTCACCTCAAGGCAAATATTACTTTCTTACTTGTTGTTTTTCCAAAACGCCTACCTACTACCACCATCACATACACCTAAAGATGTACAACACTCATTAAACAATGGAGATTTTATGTAAATAATTTTTTTTTTTTTTTTTTTTGCGTATTTTCTTAGCAGGAGCAACAAAAATGAGTTCATGCTTACACATAGCAATGAGATGAATTTGTGCATGAAAGCTTATGTGCATAATCACCTTATGAATAATGAACCCTTGAAAAGTTTGCCTGCAGCTTATAAGCATGCAAACATTTAAGACCCTGATTTTTGAATGCGGAGGCGTAGCTCGCATTTATTTATTTATTTATTTTTTTTTTTTATTTTTTTTTTTTGCCGCGTTAATAAACATATAATTGTGTGTAATATTTTTTTTCTGCCAACAGTCGATCCTAACGTGTTTTCTTAATTAATAATAACACGAAAGTTGTTTGTTAAAAAAAAATGTTTCTCTTATTAGTTTATAAATGCATTAAATTAATTTTGTAATAACGTTATATAAATTTTGAAAGAAGTATCCCCTGTTGGTTTCATTGGTGTTGATTTGAATGATTTTGAAATAATTAACCTAATTATGGGATTTTAATCTGTCAATGAGATGATTACGATACAAGTTAGGAAAAAGCGATGTTCGGTTTATAAACAAAAAAAAAAAAACACTTTAAGCCGCTATAGTGCATGTGTTAAACACAAGTTACGAAATTGCGATAAATATGCAATTTTAGCCGTATAAAAATCATTTTTTGATGGACCGGATCAAAACCGCGCATCGTCGTTGTAATATTTTTGTCTAACGATTTTATATTTCAGCATTTTCGTCATTAAATACCAGGCGAATTAGACGTTATTCTCTCCCTATATAAGAATCCCTATATGGGAACGGAGTCCAAGAATGGATTAGTATGGGTCATATATAGCTCAGTGCGTTTTGATGAATGTTCTTACCTGAGTTCAAACATAGCAAAATACTAAATTCCATCAAAATATCTGGAAAATAGCGACCTATTGATTGAATATAAGACTATATCGGACAGACAGACAGAAATCGTTTTAGAAAACGTTTTACTAAAGTATTTTTTAATCCCTACCTATGCATTTTCCCTACTATTCTGACAGAATGTAAATTGTACGCCAGAAGGATACTTCGTCCCAGTGCATACGCTATGGAGAAAAGAACCACAATTTTGAATAACGTGTAATACGATGTCCTCTTATTGACAATCACATCCTGGAAAATGTTTGCAATTACAAAGACGTAGCAGTTGCTTATTGATTCAAAACTCAAGTTTGATAGTCGTATAGAAGTTTCAGTTAGTGAATCTAGATCCCTTTTAGGGTTTATAAAAAGATGGTCTAAAGGATTCAAGGACCCATAGGCTACCAAATGTTTGTACACATCTTTAGTTAGACCAACTCTTGAATACTCGTCGGTAGTTTCGCTCCCTAGTTACAGATGCCATATTGATCTCTTGGAGTTTGTTCAACGGGACTTCCTGATGTTTGCTGTGCGAGATTTGGGATGCGATCCTTCCCTACCTCTTCCACCGTATAACAATAGATTCAAGCTCACTGACTCGCCCATAAAATGCCTTGAAAATAGGCGTGAAATGTTGGGTGCAAGCTTCGTCTTTAAACTAATAAAAGGAGATATTTATTCGTCGGCCTTATATTGTTGATATATATATTATTGATATTCGCATCCTCGTTAAGGTCTCAAGAAATTTGGTGCTCTTGCAGCTACCACACTGCCGCGCCAATTGTAAATTGTTTTACTCCATTTCGGGTAATATTTAAAATGTTCAACCATCATTACCACTTACTTGATATCCGTCCATCTGTCCGTTTTGTTCATTAATAAGGTGAAAAACATCACATTGCATAACTAACTGTTAAACACCAACAATTTACATAAGTGCAGGTAAATTGAATCAAAATATTCCTTTGTATTTCATTTTTTCTCATCTGCTACTAATACTAATGTAATGAATAATCATCCCCATCACCAATGATCATTCGTCAATGTCTTAAGTTAGGGCTTAGATGAATTTTGCTGTATGTTATATGTTGCTTTCACGTTTATTTTTATTTATTGTTCCTCTGTATTTTACATTTTAAGTTATTTTTTAGCTTACATTCTTCTAATGACTTCTTCTGTAGTGCAATTTAATTAGTTAAGTAAATAAATAAATAAATAATTGCCGTTATAAGAATGAAAAGGCTGCTTAGACGGGAGTTAACTTGTCGATTAAAACGTGGAGAACTCTATATAAGAAAAAATATCTGGCGAATATTGCCGGGGATGAACCTCTTTGCAGGGTAGTGCAGCGTAGTGACATTTCCTCGAAGGTTTTTTGCAAAAAGATTGTTTTAGTGTGGCTTTTAGCATAACGCTAAATCTTGCGTCGGCGTTAATGTAGCGCTCACTACATTGATTTAATATCGCTTCCAAATTCATAAACTTCTTATTGCTTCCAAAGCATCTGCCAGTTCCATTTTATTTCCATTTTGATAACGAAATCATTATTTTTAATCTGAACAAAGAAGATTTTAATCCCTAAGCTACGTTCCCCGTAAACTTCTAAAATAAAATGCTGACATCTCGGCAAAGCTCGTTAAGAGATGAAGAAATTTAAAAACGAAAATACTAGAATTTGACGCTATTCCTCTTATATTTTTTGCATATGTATCGGCTATATATACTCTACTCGCTTTTCTGAAACTTAACAAACGTATACAGCGACACCGCCATAGCCGGAAAATTCGATAACGATTTGTTTATACATTTAGTAAAATGACTACTTTTTGTTTGCCATAATTATTGATCCCATAATGTCTTTGTAGTATATGTCTTTGTCCGTATAAAGCCCTTTGCGTATTTAATTTTCGTATACTGCTTTGCTTTGTATCCCATAGGGAACTCAAGATACACATTAAGTCAGTTGCAATATTTTGGGAAAGAGTTTAATATATTGAAGATGATGAATTTGTTTTAGAACAGGTTATTATTATTATTATTTTTATTATAATTTTAGACTAATGAAATAAATTCTTAGACCAAACAAAAAAGACCTTGAGCACTAGCAACACAGCCTATCGGCTCTAATTTAGAACAGGTTAAAATCAAAAGTGATATCAAAAATAGTTAAAACCATTTCTCAGTGCATGTGAAACTGCAAGGAATCACGCTTGAAACACCTAAACATTAAGTCTACCTTCCTGTATGCTTGTCTCAGAGGCGCAAAGAAATTTAAAAGGCAAACGCCTCATCTAAATGGGAAAATATTTATATTCTTCTGGTTCTAAAATTTCGCTTAAGGATTTAAGCTGTAATTTATTGAATTTAATCGAATTGACAATATTTTTATTGTAACTAAACAAACGACTCGTTGTTTTATTTGTTAAATAATTTACTACATAAAGCATAAAAAAAGATCTGTCATCATTCATTAGCAAGAGGAATGCGAAGCCATAAACTAACTATTAAATGTTGTCATATTTGAGACATACTGTGCTTTGGATGCATATTGTAGTCAGTAGATGACATTTTTAATGTTACCCTAACGCTTGTTAGCGCGGTTAGGACGCATCATAAGTACAACAAATATTTCAGAGACAAAGTAAATGGTTCCGTAAAGCTAATAAATGAACAAAAGCGAAAGAAAACAAAAGCTTGCAATAAAAAAAAAAACGAAGAAAAACAAGCTAGAGCGTTGCGCCACGTAAAGACGACCATTAAATATCCTGCGCCATTTCGCAAGACAATGGGAAAATACATCGTTAAGGGGCAGTAATCCTACAAGGATCCAATCCAAATTATTTTCAACACGATTAGTACTTGAGTCAAATTATGCCGATATACCAAGTTTTACACAAACTCTTTCACAAATTACTACCGGTAAGAGGAAAACTTCGAACGGCCAGTCTTAAATCGATTGGAAGATCATTTTGAAGAGATCCGTACAATATCGTCAGTCTATGCCAAGTAGTTCGTAGTGCTGTATACATACATTGTATGAGTACCAGTAGCTTACCACACCACGCGTAGGGTATAATTAACTAAGCAACGAAAATACCTCAAGTTTTGTCTTTCAAAGAAAATGTCTTTTGCTGAAACGACGAAGAAGACTCGCGGCGGATAACGTTTATTGCAAACACAGGTACACAGCAATAAAAAAAAGCCTGGCGGCGAGTGGCTACAATTCACTAAACCCGTAATTTATTCTGTGCCACAAAAAGGAAGAAAGTGTTAAACTTCGCTTGGAACATTTGGATGCTCATTTTGATGGTTCCAACCATGACGCCCTCCATTAATCCCAAAATGTCACTTCCTTCATTTTCCACTAATCTCAGCGGGTCAAAAAAAAGGGACACATTATTGATGGACATTTTTACTTCAGTAATGTTTTCGCAGAGCGCAAACTCAAATTTTTATCTGATCAGTGAAGAAGGAAGGGAGTTGATGATGTTAGGTCGATTGGGATGAGCTTGGCACCGAATGGGTTGACTTATAGGACCATCTGCCAACTGCCTATAAGAGTTGAACCTTCCAAACTTTTACGGGGTTCGATATTTTTAAAACACGGGAGATTGAAGCAATTTCAAGCAAGGGTCGTCAAGTAGAAAACAAATAAGAATGCTTTAGTTGGACAAGAACGACTTCAGACACCCTATATGCCTATTGTTTCCGTCACAACAAACGGCAAATTAGGCTTTACCGCCACAAAATGATTTGTTTTCATGAGAGGGCCTACACATGGCGCGATCTAAAAAATAGATCTATGCGATCCAAATTCCTTACAGCTGATTTACTAACAACAAATTTTGATCATAAATTAATAAAAATTACACCTTTTTGCGATATAAAGGCGTATTTATCATTAGAACACTTTGTGGGTTGTGCATATGATTTTATGGCAAGAGATTCAACATATTGCCCCATTCGATCCAATCTTTCCGTACTAATTTAGAAAGCCGAAATACTATTATGAAGCGATTTTTCTTGCGAAATTCTCAAAATTACAATATTTTTTCTAGTAACAACTCATGAAAATAAAGTTTTTTACGGGAAGTGTTCGAAAAAGTAGTTCCATCCGAACCATTTTCAATAGCGTTCGCGCGGCCAAACACACGTTAGTGTACCAAATTTTATGAAAATATCTCGAAAATTGCAACGTGTAGGTTGAACACAAGCATTCACGGACAGACAAGCGTATAAGACGCGGGAGGTCTATCTCAAGCCCTTCTCGTTGTTACTACTCTGTCCCGCAAGTGTTGTAGGAAACAGGGTGCGAATGAAACAATACACCAAAGATAGTGAAAACGACACAAAAAACAAGCCCAACGGATTGTGAAGGTTTTATTTCTCAACATTATTACTGTTTGCGAGAATAACGATAATAACAACAACAACAATAAGAATGTATTAATGAATTCGTGGTCGTGGTTATGGTCAAGCGCAAACTTTTATTATTAGTTCATGGTGCTTGCATTTCCTTTAAAAAGCGTACGGAACTAAGCGATTTGTTAAGCTTTGAGCTAATAAACAACTGTGGCGTATGATAAATATATAAATGAAATTTCATTCATACGCATTGTTTTACTACTAAAACAAGAAAGAGAAAAGAAAAACATAAACGACGGATTGTCGTCTATTATGTATGCATTGTAGATGCTCTCCTCTCCTCCTTTTTCTCTTTTAGGTAATTACAATATTTCTCTCTGAGCGAGTGGTTGCAGCGATACTATTGCAATATATATATATATATATATATATACACTTATATTAATATATATGTGGTAGGATATGAAAACTTTTAACAGCTTTTCTTGCTTTTTGGACATATACACAATTTTATTTTATTTATTTATTTATTTGTTTTTTTTTTTGTGTGCTTCTTGTTTTTACCTTTGCCACTGCGAACTTAACCACAAAAGTTTAAGTACACAAACCTACATTTTTTTTTTCCTTTAAAATACACACACGCGTTCTTTTAAGATAGGGTTCTCTTGGGTCAGATGTGCGTTTGAGTTTATTTAATTAATTAAAAAAAAAAAGAAGAAAAAATGTCAGAAATTAAATAACAGTAAATGGCCCTACTACCGCTAGGCCTACCTTTTATTTCTTGGCCATCAATGTAACCTTGCTTGCGATCAATTGCGTGTAATACTGGTCTTAAAATGTAAGTCGTTTTACCAAACCAATTTTTATATAATTCATTTACGTTTACATTTCGTTTCTTAGATTTTGTTAGATTCAAGCAGTTGCTTTCATTTCGTATAAATTTTTCCTTTCTTATGAAGAATAAGGAAGTTTTTGTTTTCATTTATTTTGTAATTTTTTACCAACTACTAACTAACGTATATTGCTTAGTAGCTCTGAAGCGGATTCCTAGGCTTTTTTAAGTTCATTTTTTTCTTTCCATTTCTTTATTTCTTTTTTGTTTTTTTTTTTTTCTTTTCTTTAAATTAAACCTTTTAATGCATTATCTTTAAACGTTATTAACACTTGGTATCTAAACTCGTACTAAACATTTCAATGAAATTTAGTTAAACGCGTACCCATAAGAATATCACATACTCTCTCTATTCCTCGAGTTTTGAATGTCTCTCCCACTGTAAAATCCTTTACATGTTTTCTTCAACATTTCTTTCTTTCTCTCACTGTTCTGTCTTTTTCTCTACCGTTCAATGTTTCTCTTACCATCTCTTACAGACATTCTTTGCGGCCACGTGTATATATGGATGCAAAAACACTTGTTATGTACAACATCACCACACTTAACATACAGTTATACTAATTTCCCTAACACGTTTGCAACGAGCTTTTCCATCGCACGTCTAGTACTTGAAAGACTATAATAAAAATCGAAAAATGTTTATTGGCATCCCATAGCTAATGTTGAACGGGATTTTAGTTCTAGACTTAAAACGATAACGGAAAGCACGAAACTTCCAAAGCGGCAATATTTCGGAGCAATTGATAAATTATTGTTGAAGTTATCTCCATCCCTTTTCGGTTAACACCAATAATGGCATGTTAACTTGAAGAAAGAGCGTCTTGATCTGCAATATTTCCACAATGAAATTTTTTCCTTTTTTAAGGCAAAGCAATTTTTTTGCTTCGAAATAAGAACAAGACAAAAATTACGAGGTTGTTTCTTAACATCGACCGTTACAGGTGTTTCCACTTTTAAGTCGAAGGACCTCTCTTTCCATCCTCCACTACTTATACGCTGCATGGTTGATCAAATAGGAGAAGAAAAAAAGTTTTTTTTTATCTACGTATTCTTCAGTTTCGGGCTCAACTGTTGACTCGATTTTGGTTTACGTTTACATCTTTTATTTCCTAAATAAGTGTATTTCTTTTTACCTCTTCGATTGCTATTTTAATATGCTCTCCAAGCGTGATTCCAAACTCTAGATCTATAGGCCGACACTAAAAACATAGACGAAAAATTTTGAGTTTTCATGAAAATTTCAACAGTCACAACTGTGTAAAGCTAAGCCAAGTCAAGTCAAGCATATTTTTAGGATCAAAAGAGAGTTTGGATAGCTTTAAGAATATTGAGCCAAACAATAGAAACAAATGTCGGAGATAAGTGAATGATCTACCGAATAATCGACATGGTTTATAGCCATTTAACAACAACAGCTTGTTTGTGAACGGAGTCGTCTCTGATTGTATTTTTTGGAATGATAAATGAGAATTGCAACTCTCGACTAATGTCTTCTCAATTACTAGTAGAAAATTTCACTTGAATATCTGAAGAGCTCAATATCTAATATTCGTCTTAAGCCGAATATAGTTCCCTTTAATTGTTTTCTTGTTTACTACGTTTATGAATTTTTGTTTATATTTTTATTTGTGAAAGCAATTGTTGTACGCATGCTTTACGCTTAAAAGCTTAATGGAATTCAGTTTAATAGGCGCGACCTTTCTCCCATTTTCTTTCTCTCTCTGTATGTATGTAGATATATATATATATATATATATATATACAAACTTTTAAGGTGCATGTTGGTCTTTTAGCTGCCACCACTTTGTGTTGCCGGTGTCAATGCACCTGTTATGTTTTATTAGTGGTTACATATAAATATTTATTGTTGTTATTGCTTGAAAACAAGTCGCATTTACAAGTCATTACGGCACCAGGCTTTTGCTTCCTTTA
>CCAG010009835.1:0-15322 GCA_001077435.1 Glossina morsitans morsitans
TGGTGACTAATTAAGGATGTTATAAGTGAACTGAAGTAAGTCATTCGCATTACATCGGTGCCTACAAGCAAGCGTAGCTTGCTAGAATGCTAAAGAATAGCATCTCGAGTACTTTTTATCACTTTGCAACCATTTCAAAATTCTTCATAATAAGTAGAAAATTTCTTCACCGTAAGCTTAGACTTCACTTGTATTTCAAACAATAGCCTTTTAAAGTTTAAGTTAAACATGGTTTTGTTTTGACATCGTCTTTCAACTTTGCAATCACTCTCTTAAGTAACTTTAACCAATTTTTTAATTTTTAATAAATCTGCCAACACCTTGAAAGCTAATAAGGTTAAAATCCAAGAAGGATTAATTACAAATTTCTGACATCGCTCAAGAAAGCACTTTCCAAGTATGCAGCTTCCTTACCATCACTATGCCTCCACATAACCTAAGAAAGTTACATAAGAAGTTTGCAGTTCACTGAAGCTTTCTTGTTACTTTTATGATGTCCCTACCATACCCTGAATGATTGTCCATTAATCCAGCGATAGCCAAAATTCGTAAATGAGCTTTTCACTTAAGTTATATTCCAGTACGCACCCAACTGTTTAGTTAACTCACTCTTTTTACCTTTCTAACCGAATGTTATCGTCTTGAGTGTTTGGAATGGTTCCCCTATGTTTGAAGTCTTAAACCAGCTGTGCAGTGTGCACATCTTGGACCCATCTTCACTCCGCCCTCATTTGTTCATCAAAGTTCTGTACGTCCATCTTTTTCTCGCGACTGATATTGAATCCATGATATTCTGCGTGACATGTACGCTTACTCAAGAACGCATCCACATCTTCCATTCCTTCTCGTAATTGATTTCTTAAGATGAACTATGCGTTGCTGCACAATTTTTTCCGATCTTCTAAGAGTGACCATAGCATTCTACATTATTCTTGAAAAAGTCGCCTTTCCATACCGAACTAGGTAAGAATCCACTTTAACCTACTTCATGTTTTCTCCTTCCTGATTGCCAGTAGGCTTCCCAATCCGTCCAGGGCAGACCGTATAAAGGATTGATTGGTCAGCTAGAAAGAAAAGAAGAAAACCGCTTAAGAACTTAATGATTAAATTGTCCCTATGTGATGTCTCCTGCTTGCGCCTCTACGATTTTAGGATTTCGTTGACATAGAATCGACGAAAATATGTCACCAAAAATTAGTTTTAGAGACGTTTGCTGAACAAGCATTCATAACAAATTGAAACTATATCTGCTTAAAGATAGACACATGTCATCGTGCTTTCATCTGCACATATATATGAATGTTTTGATATAGTATAGATTGGAATGAAAAACAAAGTTAAGCAATAAGACTTTTTCAAGGTTTTAATAAGTGCGTCCGGTTGACATGCAAAACAATTCTCGTTCTGCTTGATTACATTCACTTAGACTTTAGTTTTTTTTTGTTTTTTTGTTTTTTTTTTTTTTTTTTTTTTTATTTTAGAAGTAATTAAGGTAAAAGGAAGAAAGTAAAGTGAAGGAAGGAGAGAGAGAGAGAGAGAGAGAGAGAGAGAGAGAGAGTAATGTAGCATGAATAAGAGAAAGGGAGGGAAAGATTTGTAACGATGGTATGAATAGGTCTCTGCGCTGTGTATAGAAATGTTGATGATTTTTAATGTCTTGTACAATGTGCGCTTTAATTATCTCAACCCCCTTTAGATTTGACATGTGTTCATAATAATTATTATAATAAATAAATAAATTAATGATTAAACTGTTTTCTTAGATAATGGAAAAAAAAGAAATAAAAAAAAAACAAAAAATAGAAAACAACTCATTGAGACTATAAGGTGTCAGTTTCTAACGTTTCCTGTCAAGTGTCATTTGCTGCAGTTTTTTTTTTTTTTTTGTTGTTTTCTTAATTTGTAACGCTTTTCATAATGAGAAATGAATGATAAAGAAAACCCTTACACACTCACTGGCTAATATTTAAAGATTTCTTTCTTTCTCACAATTAAGCAACGATGGCCAACTTGGAAAGGTTTCGGTTACTTTTGTTTACTTAAAGCACTTTTTTTTTTTGTTTTTTGTCTTTTGTATTGTAGCGTCATCATCTTAGGTGACTGTTGAAGGAAGTGAATTAACCGCCGTAACAATTTTTTGTTTATTTTGACTTGTTTTTTATATATTCCTTGTTGGGGTTTCTTGAGTATTTTATTGTTGATTTTTGATTTTTATTCGTAACTTCTAACAATGCCTGAGTATACTTATATTGTCATTGCGTTTGTCATGAAAAAATCTTGAGGACAATTTCCAATAGTCCTGTCGATCTTTGTATCCAAATAGTTTAACAATCTCATTCTTAAGGGATTATTTTAAGTACATGTGCACTTGATTAAAGGTAGCTTCTACCTCAGCGAAGACACATTTACTCATCTTATCTCTTGTCTTATTAGAATTCTTCTTCAAGTTAAAATTTAAATGGAAAAGAATTAAATCTATAACTAGGATTATATATATATATATCTTAGTTAATATATATTCTTAGTTATATATATTCTCAGTTAATTTAAATATTTCGATCTTTCGTTCCGACTTTGACCGCATCTCCTAAACGAGTTTAATTTAAAAAGTAATCGACATTTCTTAATAAATATACATCAGATAACTTCTAGGTCTCCCCTATACGCTACTGCTCAGCCATCTTTCAATTGTTCGATCTATCTTTCACGGACGGAAGTACAGAGCAGAGTTTTCAACCAATTGTTTGAATATTTTCAGTTTCTTTACTTTTCATCCACTTTATATCCTCCTAATGAGCCCGTAATAAATGGCCAGATATGCAAAATCGATAACCAAAAGGCAAAAGAGTTAAGCATGTCCACGTAATAATGGACGTTGTTGTTGAAAGCTTTTAAGAGCTAAGCCAGATCAGGACAAATTTTTGATATAAATAATAAATAATGTTATTAGTGGAAAGTTCCGAATTATTTTCTCTGTCCATACGTCCTTCTATTAAAAAAGGTCTCATAAACCTATAATAAATGCCAAAAGTCAACTTGAAACTGCAATCAAGAATGCTTGGACACATACAATCGGGCAGGCCTGCCCGTCTATAAGTCTGTTAAAGAATGTCTCATAAAAGTACAACAAATGTAAACAATCAAGTTGAAATCGTGATCAAAAATGCTTGCATGTGTATAATTAGGCAAGCAATATCGTATGTGGCTGTCCGTCTGTCTGTCTATCAAAGAATGTCTCATGAAACCACAAGTAATATGCGAAATCAAATCGAAACTGTAATAAATATTGCCTGGAGACAAACAAACAATATCGTATATATACGTCTATCCGTCCGTGTATGAAAGAATGTCTTATACCATACCCAAAACATCGAAACTGTAATCAAGAACGTCTAGATAGAACAGGCATTGTAAATAATATTGTACATATCCGTCCATCTGTGGGTCTATTAAAGAAATCTCCAAAGTAAAGACATTTTAATAGAGATTTAAACGAACTGCATATGATGAGCGGAGAAGCCTTTGCACGTACATATAGAGATTTTTCATGTGACGAGCGGTATTTCTGTGCATATGTCCTATGCATTGAAAAAGTTCTTATAATAATGAAGTTATAGCAGATATCTAATCTTCGCTATCTTCAATAATTTTAAACTTATCTGTCCAAGGGCTAAAACAACTACAAAACCGTTCCGAAGTCGCTTTAACTTTACGATACTCAAGCGCAGAAAAGGAACTGAAATGCTCTCCATAGCGTATGGAAGGAACAATCAAGTCAAACTAAAGTGTTTCGATAGTCTTTGCAGTCGTCCGTTGTCTGTCGCATACCTTGGGAATTTATTGACGATTGCAGAAAGAAGAAAACCTAACTGTAGGTAGTACTTATGTAATACATACTTAAGTGTTTCTTTGTGTAAATTATTTTGTCATATTTAGTTTCTTTTTTTTTTTTCTTATTAAGATTTGACCCCTTTTTGTTCTCATTATATTAATGATTTTCTTATATTTATTGTTATTGTTATTGTTATTGTTATTCTTATTGTGTATTATTTTCTTTGCATTGTCTGTGTGACTTGGTTGTGGTTCATTAAGGTAAGTTGATATCAAAACTCATGTTGACAATTAGTGAACGACAATAGGAAACCAAACAAGCAGAAAGAATAGGAGAGAGAAAGAAAGAACGAAAGGAAGAAAAGCGAAACTTATTCGTATTATTTTTCTTTTTAATTTTGTTTTAATGAAATTATTTTAATATTATAAATTAATTAATTTATTCTATTCTCTATATATGAATTTAAAAACAAATATAAAACAAAAATAAAAAAAGATTTCATTAAAAAAAAAAAAAAATCTTTCAAGTAATTAAAAATGTACTTAATCCTGCAAGTTTTTCTGCTCTCGTACAACTTGCTAAAAAGAGTTTAACACAAAAGATTGCATCAGAGTTCATTAAAAACGAGAAATTCTTCAAAGATGATTTTTTCCCAACTTTTTCATTTATTTTTACAGCTTTTTGTGTAGTTCTTGCTGTTGTTGTTGTTGTTTTTCTTTACTTCTTTCTTCTTTCAATCGCGTATAATGATATAAAAGTTTGAAATAAGTTTCTACCAATCAAGAGTCCATAAGAACTAACCACGCCAGCTAACAAAACGAAAACAAACAAAAAAAAAAATAAAAAAAACTTGGCAGAAGAGTGGTAATATTTACCGGATTGTTAGCTAGCCTTTAAAAAGAAATCATAGAAGGAAGAGAGAAAGAGAGAAAGAGAGAAAAAACCAGAATGTTTGTATAGATGATGGCGAATTTGTTAATGCCCTTCTGACACCTGATAAACTTTTCAGTTACTTACCTCGCATATGCAAACGATCAAAATTTTATTACAAATACAAAAAGACATGAGATTTGAGAACCTACGAATTTTGAATACTAAACCCAATTAGCTGAAAATTACAAGCAATCTCAAAGCGGCCTTTGTCTCACTGAGTCAATGCATTCACTTGCCTTATTAAAATCGCATAAGGAATGAGTCCAATTTTGTGATTTGTTCTGAAGACCGGTTGATGGAAATAATCCTTGGTTGTTGACTGCAATAGAAGCATTAGCGAGCTTTATCGTTGATCTAATGGTAAAAGCTTCCATTTACTGCAAAGGTTTCATGTGATGAACGATTCCACTTACTACAGGGGACTGCCTATGGTGAAAGGCTTCATTTGATGAATGATTGGATGCTAAGTAAGTCATAACCCTTCGAAAAAAGTTGTATATCTATATAGGTAAAGCTTTTATTCGTTAAAAGTCTCCGTACGATGAACGACTTCACTTAGTGAAAGGCTTTATTTAACGGAAAGATTTCACTTTCGAAGAAGATGTGTACATGGTAGGGGGAGTAGCTATCACTCTATGAAAGTCTTCATATCGCAAACCGCTAAATGTTCACTAACGAATAGTTTCATATATACGTATATAGGTGAAAGGTGTAGCTTTTGCTCTCATCTTCTTCATTTGATGAACGACGCCACTTGGTGAAAGGCAGCTTGTGTGATGAAAGATTTTACTTAATGAATACTTCACTTTACGAAAAGTTGTACATATGGTGGAAAGGGTAGCTCACAGAGTTTGAAAATCTTCATACGATGAACGACTGCACTCGCTAAAAGGGCGCGCATATTTATGAAACAGTTCCCAAGGGAAAATACTTCACTTTGCGAAAGGTTGTATATGTGGTGGAAAGAATAGAATTCATCCTGTGAAAGTCTTCATATGCAAAGCGACTTCACTAGTTGAAAATACCGGTATGGTGATGAAACCGTTCGTTAAGGGAAATATTTCACTTCACAAAAAATTGTATACATGATGGAAGGTATCGCTTACGCAGAGCTTTTCTTTTTGTGAGAATATTCATTCGATGAGGTTTTGAGAATTATGGTAGCCCAACATCACTCCATAGGCGAAAGCTTTGTTATATACTCCCAGGTTCCTATCAAAGCGGAGGACATTAAGCACAACGCGCAGTTAGGTTCACTTCGTGAAAACAGCACGTGATGTATAAATTCATCAATTCATTAGCAATACTTTTACCTCCAACCGGGCTTCTCGCTTGTATAAGCAGATATAGGCAGTTCGGCCATACATTCATAGAGTCCTACAACAATTCCGAAGAATCATTATACAAGGTGTGAGAAACAAAGAAACATCCGTAGAACCGATTATCGAGAGACTGTCTCTGTAGGCGATGCAAAGAGCCGAACGAGGCAGGTAGTCATCTGTTTTCATTGTGTCTTATTATAAACCAGTGCCGGCTACTAATCATTGAACGGTACTCGAAGGCTTCTTCTGCGTTCATACGAGTTAAAAGGTTTGAGAGTAATCATACATTCCTTTGTCCATTATTCCCTTGCGGCTCCTTTCGGTCTAGCTTTACAATAGACAGTCAACGGACAACACACAACGCTATATTTTACGATCTCTCCATGAAAGGCAAGCGATCATTGTTACCTAATCTAAAGTCCGATTCTTTACTCAAAGTCTTATGTATACATTTCGAGTGAGCAAACTTCCTATTAACTAGAAATTAAAAAAAAAATAGAAAAATCTATAGACTCAGGCAAGAAACTTATGGGCTGATAAGTTAGGCATACTTCAACGTGGTTATAATATATATAAAAAAAAAATAAAAAAAAATCTATATCAACATCACGTTATTCTAATAAAAGAAGTTAAAAAATATCTATGAAAGAAAAAAGAGAAAAAAAAAAAACTTAAAAAAAAATTAAAAAATAATCATTTTAATATAATGAAAAGAGGAAGAAAATATAAGAAATCAACTGATAACTAGCGAAAAGGAAAAAGAAAAAAAAAAGAAGAAGAATCTCCAGAAAGAGTAAATGCACAGAAAGATGAAAGCCGGTAGAGCTTGCAAAACCGCTAACGCTGCTGTCAAGATAATAATAATGATGGCGATGCAAAAAAAAAAAAACGAAAAAACATTTTTTTTCTTTTTTTTTTTTTTGTGCTTTTCTTCTTTCTCCGAAAACTCTTAATGATGATAAAAATGATTTATGCAGTTAGGTATTGAGGCAAAAAGATTTTTCTCTCTATTCAATTGCCGTTAGGCTGACTAGGCTTGAAAACCGCATCAAAAGATTTTTGTCTCATTTCAGTTGCATTATAATTTTTAGAAATATTTATATGAAATGGAATTTTTTTGTTTTTTTTTTTTCTTTTAATAGAAAATTATTTTCTTTTTCTTATTTAAAATAAATATAAAAACATTTCTTATTAAGATGCTTTTTCATTTAAAGCCATAAAGTAATGGTAAAGTTTATAATTCTCGGTAACAAATTTCCAACCTTGGAGAGATGGTACAAAATTCATTTCATTTAAGTCTATTAGCCTATCTATCGTTCTCTTTATTTTTTTTTTTTTCTTTTGTAAACTTCATTAACTCAAGTTCTTAGTTATGTAAGCCTTGTATTATAGTGGCTTGTGTCATCGGTGAAGTATCAAATCACTTTTACATTGGTCAAGGTTAAAGATTTCGAGATCCGCTCAGCAAAGACAGTTGATACTAACAATTTTTCTTGTCCTTACTAATATATTAGTAAAACTGATACGGGATGAAACTCTTTAATTTCACCTCATACAACGAAAAAAAAACTATGAAGTGGCGACGAAGCCTAAAAAGACATAGCTCCAAAAACACCAAAAAAACATAATTAAATAAAATGTAAAAAAATACAAAATATATCGCCGGTTGGAATTAATAATGTTTGCAACAATCGTGGCGCAAAGGTATATTAAGTTTGTCCGAAGATATGCAACGTTCAGAAGTATTTTAGATAGACCCAACCATTATTCTACCCATCGTTTCAAAATGCGTTTTTGAATCTAAACTTGTCTGTCCAACTGTCCGTGTGTCTATCTTGTTTTCTTGTATCCATACATACACGAGCATATTAAGTTTGTGCGGAGGTATCCAGAAGAATCATTCATTATACTGACCTTTCATTTCCTTAGTCGATTTAAACATGTCTGTCTGGCTGTCCTGTTTGCTTGTATTCAACCTATAGAACGAAATTTTTGAAATATTTTGATGAAATTTGGTACACTGATATGTCTTGGCTCAAAACTAGAGCGATATCAATAATTGTTCGGATCATACCACTTCCTTCCCTTATGCCGCCTTATTTCGAAAAGCCATTATATGATTTTATTAAGAGAAGTTGTGTAGGATATTAAGAGTGCTTTTACTTGCCATCGACTAAAAAAAATAAAATCTTATTGGTAGCTGTGTTACGTTAGTATAGGGTTCTTAACGATGAAATTTATTGATAGCGGATTGAAGAAAAGAATAAATTTATTTTGATTGCCAGGAAAAAAGACTTGTTTGCTCCTCAGCTAAGGAAAAATATTGATCTATCGATTCTCTTCTTAATTAACTACGAAGTGCGAAAGATTTCTATTGCAACTTAGTCTCACAGGTCAATCATGCACGAATGTTAATCTTGAAAAAAGAAATCTTAATAAATTTAAGGATCGACATCATTAGACCATTGCCCATGTATCCAACTAAAGCAATAAATTTCCCAAATTTTCTTAAAGGTAAACACACTTAAATATTCATATCAATGCATCATTTTTTTTATATATATAACAAAAGCAGTAAGTAGCTCGCATTTTCTTAAAGGCTTTCCTTGCTCATCTTCTGTTTATACTATGTCCTAATGACAGGTCAGTTAAAGAATTTCTTTCATTTTAAAAAGTATGATATACGAAGTTCAAGCTCTTTAGCAGATTAACCTAATTTTCCTTCAGTAATTTCGCTTTCATTGTTACTAACGTAGTTTAAAGAATATTTGAGGAAGGAAGCTCCCATCGAAAGAGAGAATAGTGACTATTGAATAGAATTGTGACCAATTTCATAACTGGAATATAAGTGGAACCTTGCTAAGTACAGACCAAAATCGTCTTCATCAATATTCTAGGCGTCCAAATTTAAGCGTTAAACCTTAAACCGAGTATCGCTTCGTAAAATAATGTATTATAAGAGAAGCGATGCCACAAGTGATCCGGGTTAATCCATTTTGATTAGCACGCGCCATTGTATTAAATCTCATCAAAATATTTCTAAAAATGTATTCTCTTTTCTGGAAAGAACAATGAGAAATGATCCATCATTGATTCAATCGATTCAGCTATCTTTATGGCATAAAGAAAGGGTCCATCTCACATCATTCTAGGAGTTGTATACGCTTGCATCGCAAACTATATATAGGGTACACAATCCACATAACCAAATCATAAAGCAAAATGTTTTAGAAGGCAAAGCCTACCATTAAACAACCGCCTAATAGACTGCTTGACCTTCTTTTTTTCATAACCTATCGTAGGTAAGGCATTGTCTTCATGGCATACTCACTTTCCGTGAGAGAAAATGCAACGTAGTCTTATTAAAAAACGATGTCGAGTGTGGCGCAAGGGCTTAGCCAGACATATGCTGTGAACTTTTATCCTAAACGTAGCATATATGAACGCAAAACATACCCGAGACACTCATAGACTTTCTGGTGATTAGGAAAGGTTAGAAGGAGCGAGGGTGCGAAAAGCTCTAAGATATAGTTATCTAGCATACATATACTAGTGCTTTGAATGGTCACTAGTCATAGGACAACACCGAGGAGGATAGTTTTCGTGACTGCGTATCAAATCTGGTATTCCAGAACAGTAACCACAATAAGACTCTTCAAAATCACTTTGGATGCAAAACAGGCTCATTAAGTCGCGAGAACCACAAAAGAAAGAAACATCTTGCGACTTGTAAAGTCTATGTGATATTGAGCAAAATGCGCTCGTTAAACTCAGATTTTCATCATAAGCTGGAAAATCGGTAAAGATACTCAAGCGATTCCCGATAGTAGTGCAGTAAACATTGTATGATTTTGAATATATTTTGTCAGAGAAGGTTTCCTTCCCCAACTGGATAGGTGAGTGCAAGAGACTACACCTGTTCTGCTGTTTAGTCTATTTTCTAACCTTCCCGATACTAATGGCCCAAGTGAAAAGCGAACTTTAAATGTCTTTACAGCACGGTAAGGAAAAATATATGCGCACATAAGCAGATAGTTTCGTGTTGGAAGTAATTTTTATTTAATAATAATCAAGAATTTATCTACTTTTGAAAATCTTTCTACTAAACAATTACTGCGAAAAAAAGGAAAAAAACTTAAAATTAATAATAATAATAACATTGAGTCGTAAATCAAAGAAGACACGTAAAGGACATAAACCAAAGTATAATTATTCAGTAAAATCTTCCATAGCATGTCGAGTGACCCTTAATGCTAACATTCTAAAATTGTATAAAATATTAATAATTAATAAGAAAAAAATCAATTTCCAAGTAATGAAACTTCCTTTAATAAGTGTTAGAGAGAGAGAGAGAGAGAGAGAGAGATAGAAAAGTTAAAAGAGAGGAATTTTGTATAAGAAAAAAAACAAAAAAAGGGAAAAAATCATTGATATTTTTGTGAGAAGACATGACTGTGTAACTAACTAACTGCTGGCTACACTTTTCCACATATACACTTTTTTTAATTTTTTATTTAAGTCTTTACTTCTGATTTTTATACTCTCCCTATACCACTTGTGATTCAAGAGTATGTTAATTTTGGATGGATGTATGCAACACACAGTAAAATGATAAATGATCCACGAAGAATGCCAAATCACTTTCTGAATCGGTTTAAGCTTGTCTGTCCATGTGTCCATCTTGTTTTGCTCTGTTAAGGTATGTTAAGTTTTGGCGGATGTACACTACAGCCAAGAGAACTCGAGGTGAATTCACGATGGACTTTTTGAATCGTTTTGAGCTTGTCTGTCCGTGTGTACGGATTCTTCTGTTCTATTAGAGTATACTAAATTTGAACGGATGTATACAACACCCAGAAGGATTTTGAGATCTAAGCTTATCTGTCCATGTGACCGTCTTATTTTTTTCTGTAAGAGAATATTAACTTTTGGCGGATGCATACAACACTCAAGAAAACTCGCGATGGATCCATGCAGAATCACTTTCCTAATTGATCTAAGTTTGTCTGTCCGTATGCCTATCTTATTTTCTTGTGTTCGAATTAAAGGCTGCAGTTTTTGAAATATTTTGATCAAATTTGTTATTCCGAAAGAACTCTGCTGAAAATGGTTTGTATTGAATCGCTTCTTCAACCATTTCCCATAGAATGCCTTGTTCTGATGGTGTAGGGCATTTAATAGTACGTCATGTTCCACTTTAGCGTTTTTACTTGTTTGCTTTTTTTTTCTTTTTTTGTATTTCGTTATGCAAATAAAAACAATTATTACAATATTCAGAGTTCATCTACATACAATTACACGGAGACCGTATACCGGGCATCAGCCAGCAGATAAAATATTTTTCATTAAAACATCTTGTGTTATTGGTCAACATTAGCAATTACATATAAATATACATTTATATAAACGATTGAGAGTCATCTAGCTTATACACTTATTCATTCATTCAGTCATTTATTCATGCATTTGTATTCATTGTTCAGATATCTTCTTTATTAGTTGGCGAGCATTGAAATCAATTTAATTTAATTTTCAACTCAATTTGTTGTATAAACTTTTCTGTTATATAAGGGACTTTAAAGACCAACAGACACTTTCATTTCCATAAACATACATATACTAATCCATATGCAAATACATATACATATATGTATATATATATACATACATTTACTTACTTCCACTCGATCTGTGAAAAAGCTAAGGTTTTTAATACAATTTTCTCTGGTAATTGTCTAAACGCTATATATTTATAGATGTTTTTCTTCGCCTAATCTAGTTTTGAAGATTCATTTAATTT
Organism: Glossina morsitans morsitans; assembly: GCA_001077435.1. NCBI lineage: Eukaryota > Metazoa > Arthropoda > Insecta > Diptera > Glossinidae > Glossina > Glossina morsitans. The sequence goes on from CCAG010009835.1 coordinate 11,888, forward strand.
AAAATTTTATTTGCAAATTGCTTCTAGATTTTTCTTTTTGTTTTGTTTCCTTTCTTTGTTAAAATTTTTTTTTAAAAGTTTTCCATAACAATTTTATAAATGATATCATACACAAGTGATGATACATTTTCGTTATTATCCCGCCTCCCACTTTTCTTGCATCTCGCGTTGGCCTCTTTATCACCGCTAAAATACATTTAGGTATATTAGTTTTGCTAAGACCTTGGCAACAACAATACAATGCCTGTCGAATAATAAATGTACGCCGTATGTATCAACTTGATCATCGTAAGGTTCTGAAAGTATTAAATCATGTCCCGACGTCCATCTTCGTTTTATGCTAAGTCGAATTTTGAAACAGGTCATATAAGTTGTCTCTGTGGCATTTTGAAGCAGCGCCCTAAAACCACCTCCATGTCCGACAGTGCTTCTCCCGGAACTACTGTTAAGTATTACGTCGTGAAGATCATCTGAACCTTAGCTCGAATTGTATGTGGAATTGTCTTCGTGTGGAAACGTCTTCGTAAGCGTTAGTCTTTTCTCAGATTAGATACCATTATCTTACTTATCCCTAGGTTAGGGCCCATTTTGTTACATCCCGTCTTCGGTAGCGTTCGTCTTTTCTCAGATTGGCTACCATTACCTTACTTATACCTTAAGTTAGGGCCTATTTTTCTGGATAGCGCAGGGTTCATCTTACCATGTTATGCTGTGTCACTTTATTCCCTATGGTTTGGCTTAATGTGTACTTCGCAGTTGCGAATCTTGAGCACTCTAGTATTACACTTCTTCAACCTGATCTACTCTGACCTACACACAACTTCAACCTAACCTACTCACTCCGGGCGCATTGATGAGCTGTCACAGAGCCTTCCTCATACAAGAGTTACCGAGAACCCCTACGTCTGCAGAGAACTTTATCGCGTTTTCTTACCATTTTTTCTTAAATGCTGAGGATGAGCTTCTAAGTCCGTGTTGCTGATGTGAAATTATCCCACACTGGGCACACTCAGAAAATTGGTTCCCCTTCTTCTCGTGTTAGCAGCCCTACATGCGGGGCTCGAGAGTTGTACAGTTGTAGCGTTTAATTGAACTTTGAAAATTTGTCTGAATCCATTGCACGACCACGCCTATTAGTAAACTCCCAAAATAAATTAAAAAAAAAACTAAATTTCCCGAAAGAATGCGCTTGAAAGAATCCAAGAATGGGATGACATATAGAATCTGTCACTACTTACGAACCCAGGCAATTTCTAGATAGAACCTTTCAAGGAAAAAAGCCAAATTTTCATGGCATTCGGACAATTAGTTTATTCAATAATATACGTGCACATCATGGAGGCAGCAAAACTCGCAAGAAGTCTTATGTTGAAAAGCTGGGAAGTAAAGCATGAATACAGCCGGCCTCTCAGCTCGTAATAATGTTCTCAATAATCGAGATATGATTCCATCTGAATTTATATAAGTCCGCCCATTCGTCTGTCTTTTATTCGAACAATTAATAGAAAGCTTTTCGACCGCTGCATGAGTCAACGAAGAGCATTCGCGATTCGTCTTAAATCATATCAAAAATATATGTCCTAAGCTACTTATTCCATTGTTGTATGTTGAGTTATGAGTTATGACGAACCGTATAACTTTTGATATCAATTTAAATGGAAATTATTTAATTTTTGTTTGTTTATCATTTTCGCTATTTATCTGTCCCACATGCATCAAACTGTTTTGGTATATATACAGTTACGTAGCAAATGTTACAGACAGTGTATGCAATAATTTTGTGGTTATACGAATTGATTAAACTCACTTAAGTGCAAATGGAATTGCATGCGAAAATTTCACGAAAAAAGAAAAGAAAACAAAAAAACGCAATAGTAAGCTAATCTCAATTTTTGTGAAATGGAAAAACTATGTTCAGTTTACAACTTCTTGGAATGAAATTTCGTAATAGCTTTCTTCAATAATCTCTCTCCCTGCCCGTGGACGTAAAGAAAATATAGTTTGGCCGGCTTGTCCTAAAGAAAAAATTATGTGAATGGATTTCTTTTTTTCTTAAGTTCAATGGGAAAGAACATAAAATTGAGGCTTGAGACTTTAAGCTTCTGAAAAACACATACATCTATGCTTCTATGCCCTACTTTACTAACCAAGTTAGTCACCGATTAGGTCGGTAATATCTCCTTTCCAAAACGATTTTAGTAAAGGAAGATCCACGGCTAGCAAATTGTTGGTACTTCCAGATGATGCCTTTCAAGCATTTAAGAAGTACAAGCAGACCGGTCTAAGCTACACTGCTTTTGCGAAAGCATTCGACAGGGAAGATCATAATTTACTGATCTTTCAGTGTAAGTGTTTAGGTTTTGCTGATAACATTGTTTCATGGTTTCGAAGTTACCTGACTGATCGTTGTGTACGTTATCTGGTGTTCCTTAGGATGTAACCGTCTTGGCTCTATACTTTTCATTCTGTAATTTTTCAAGGATCTTTTTAGTTGTACTCAGAAATCATGGACGGCCATACAGAAAAAATGTTGGACAGTTAAACATTGCAGGTTCAGTATTCTTTCTTATGTCTACACGGGTCGGACATAATGGTGAATGATGACATCGGAATTTGTGGGGACACTTTCGAAAGCAACCATGATCAGTTCGAAATTGTGAAGCGTAGTAGTGTATGTCAGTATACCGTTTTTTTGTGCACTTTGATAAGTTGAAGGTGAGCATGAACGCCCACTTTTGCTAAAGAGGGTTCTTTAACAATATTCGTCAGAACTGTATTAGTAGTTACTCGACGACAGAACTTGCTTTTTTAGACTTAGCCTCGAAACATAAGACTAAAGGTCCAATACTTGTCACTTCTAAGGACCCTCTAGCATATCTTTGAGATACTTGACAGCGTCCTTCGACCGGCTTCGGATGCTCTTATATATAACCGTTACGCTCTCCGTATGCTTAGACCCTCTTGAAAGTATAGTACGTACGTCCTTCCGAAGCAACAACAAGTCTGCTCACTTGCGGCTATTTAGCCTACTCGTTTAATTTTCCTACTCATCTGGGAAGGGGGGACTGCATAGTCCTCCAAGAATTTCTTGCGTGGCTCTACACCTTTTACGTATCAATGAACTTAGCCTTGCGTTATCCGTCTTATATATACAAACGTGCACTATCAAAGCACTTACTTCATATGAGTAAGAAGCATATGCCGACAATTATTTATGAAAGTTCCAATGATAATATTAGGCGTCATTATGGTCTAGTGTTTATATAACGTATATAAAAAGATTTTTGTTTCTTTTCATGTCCTTATGAAAACTGTACAATTTCTAAAAACTATGTCCTTTGAAGCTATCGTGTCTAATTTCTAATGTTTGTCTACATGTCCAGTTTTCTATTTTTTATAGAAAATAAAACGCGAAATGAAACAAACAAAAAAGAA